>JAJOOO010019948.1:0-16515 GCA_029582685.1 Solanum piurae
TTAAGATGGTCCTTCAAATGTGAAGGTAATTGTTAAAGGTAATTTTTATCCATCAAAGTGGTATGAGAAGTTATTGGGCACATTGTTGTTGGTGCAACCCAATTTGAAAAGTTTTGTAAATCCTCTATCAAAATAAAGGAATACAAAGTGGTAGTACATTGGTACATTTGACCTCTTAAAGTGATGTTGAGGTGAGTCACATAAATTTGATAATGCCAAAGCATGACAATGAGTTTCTAATAAAAACTTATGGAGAATGTACAAATGGTTATAGTCCATTTCTTGAAGAAAATGTGACTTGTGTTTGTATGGATAAGAACATGTTCATGTATTGTTGGATGAATGTCACATCTCACCTCTACGGGAGGTTTGAGAGATTGAAAGGAAATATTTTGACATAAATGGTCATTTTGGTCATATACTTTGAGTACTACACAAATATTGTGGTATGTTTTATTATGAACTATTGGAGGACAAAAGAAAGAAATAAATATTTTCTATAAAGGTTGTGGCCATGATCAAAATAAATGTTGTTGTGTGGCAGAACAAATTTGTCATTGATTGTCAAGAAATAAGTCTTGCATGTAATAATTTTAACCATCACAATAATAATAATTTTCTCCTTGAAGGAAATGGTCACCATAAAAATGGTGTTGTGAAATTTATGGTAGTACAAAAAATTAATTCAGAGTTCCGAAAGAGCTGATTTGTTACTACCCGAAAAGAAATTGTTCATAATATTGGGATTATAGTAAGTCTCAAAAGAAACTTTTTAAGTTTCGTAGGAATTGAAAATTAATATATTGAGACTGTAAATTATTGAAAGATTAAATATCTTAAGATTACTACAATCAAAGCGGGTTATGAATATTTACATAAAAGGTTACCCGCCTTTCTCTTGTTTGTTGAATAAAAATATGAGCATGATGAAGGAATCACATGCAAAAGTAAACTAAAAGTTTACTAGAATAAATATTAGTTGGCATAACCGGTTGGCCATTTCGGTTCAGAGTGATGCAAAAGAAGTTGAGAATTCACGTGGCTATATGTTTGAAGAAATAAAAGATTCTTCAAGATTCTCTTTTGTTGCTTGTTCTCATGTCAAAATGATAATTGTACCAACTAAGGTTGGGATTGTATCCCCTGAAATTATTTGGAACATATAGAAAGGTGAATATGGGCCCGTTCACCTGCCATGTGGACCGTTCACTATTATGATTTAATAGATGCATCTATGGTATGGTCACATGTGCATTTGTGTCAACTTACAAATTGGTTTTTGTAAGGTTGTTTGCTCGAATTGTTAAATTAAGAGAACAGTTCCAAACTATAAAATTATGTTGATAATGTTGGTTGGTTTAGCAGAAATTGTATGCCTACAATTATAGCTAGACCAATGATTATGAGAACAAATATCTCAAATAAAATTTGGTATGAGACGAGTTTATTTAACGTGTATGCATCAAGCCAGCAAGGTTCTCCCATCACAATTGGTTCAGGGTCAGAGCCAAATAATTTCCATCTAAAAATTTGATGTGTGCACATATGATTTTATTGCTCCACCACGCACAAAGATGGATCCCCAAATGAGGTTGAGGGTGAATGTTAGATTTTCTAACATTAAGGGGAGATATGTTTAGTAGATGAAATTATCTAGATCCTCGTTAAAAAAATGTAAACTTGAAGTTCAAGAGATAATTCATTTGCGAAATGTTGCAAATAATTTGCCAGATGTATTTGCTGACCCAATATTTTAATTAAGCTGCAAATGCTCCAATAAATAGTCCTTGAAGGACAGAGTCTATTGTACACCAGAAGAGTGATAGACCAATCGATTTCAAACGTAAAACTCCTTGAGGAAGGAGAGGAGCAAATTATAAAAATGGTCATGATAATGAGGTAAGTGCTTTGAAAGAGCACTATGACATAACACTTCATAAAACCTTGACAAAGTATCAGATACCTGAAAATGATGAAAAATTAAGAGATCTCGTTAAGTTATGTCGTATTGAAATCGAGTCAAATGATCATCGACGGTATCTTTGATAGAAGTAGCACTCAATGCTATAAGTGGTTACGAGGATCTTAAATTCGAATATGTCATATAATGTGGACAGATAAATGATTGGCCAAATAAAATGCACTATTCAAGTATATTTTGTTTCACTTAGAAAAGTGATGTTTTTTGAACTTATAGTTCATAGATCAAAATATATGTCAGTGGGGTACAAATGAATCATTGTGCGAAAGTATAACTGTAAGATATAAAGTATTGTTTTTGCCTCGGGGCATAAATTGTTTTCGCAGAAGTCCTGACATTATTAAATAGAGATATGTTCTCAAGTGATGGATGTAATGAGGCTTATTTCAATCTGGCAATATATGAAATACTTGAATATGTATAATGACTGATTATCATATCTAACTAGACGATGAAGGTTATATGAAAATTCTTGAAGGATTTAAAAGGTCTTAAAACAATTCCATTGAGTACCCAATGGTTCTGAGATTGCTTAACACAGAGAAAGAATCTTTTCAACCTCATGAAAATTATTTAAAATGTCATGTATTAGTGTAATTGGTGCACTTACAGATTGTTGGTTATGCAAATACTAGAAGATTATTTGATATATATCTAAAAAGTTATGTGAGGGGATTGTCATATTATCATTCAAGTTATGCCAAGAAACTAACAAAGCAAGTGACTCAACACATAGAAGATGTGTGATTTTCTTTGAGAAGAAAAGATGAGCAATGTATAAAATTGAAATGATCAATCTCTGAGTTAGAAATGATTTGATTATGTAGATGCAGAATATTTATTTGATCTGCATAAAGCTCGATCGCAAAAGAGCTATTTGTTTACATATGGAGGCACAACAATATCTTGGAATTCAAAGAATCAAACATTGGTAACCACTTCTTCAAATCATACAGAAATAATATTGATCTATGAAGTAAGTCGGGAGTGTGTATGGTTGGAATCATAATCTCTCATATTCAGAAAATATGTGATTTTTCTTTGGCAAAGCATATTTTAACCACCATATACGGAAATTATATATAGCTCAATTGAAGGGAGGATACAATCAAAGGAGGTCGGACAAAGCATATTTCACCAAAAATATTTTCACACATGATCTTCAACAAAATGGTGAGATATACGTTCAAAGACCCATTCAAGTGATAATCTTGTAAACATATTGACTAAGGATTGACAACATCAATATTTGAGAAGTTGTGATATAAGATTGGAATGCATCGTCTCCGAGATATCAAGTAAAGTTTTTATTAGAGGGAGAAAAATACACGTTGTACTCTTTTCCTTAACCATGGTTTTTTCCCAATTGGGTTTTCCTTGTAAGGTTTTTAACGAGGCAACATTCAAAGCGTATTAAAAGATATGCGTACTTTTTTTCCTTCACTAGGTTTTTTTCCCCGGGGTTTTTTCCTAGTAAGGTTTTAACGAGGCATATTATCTATGGACATCCAAAGGGGAGTGTTATAAAATAATATATTGTGGATGTCCACTACATCAAGAAGTTACTCCATTACTTTCCTCCATTATGAAGATAACCATAACTTTCATAACCTCCATTATCGAGTCATCTGTCTTTCTTGAAACAAGAATCCATTTCGGCCAAGAGTAAAAATTGACACTTTGTGATCAACCGTGTATAAGTAATTTTCAACCTTAGCTGAGCGAATTTGACAGGAAATCAAAGGTGTTTAAACGCGAGTGATTGTGAGTTCATTTTACTAACGCTAACGTTGTTTATTGTTTTTGTTAAGTTGTCTTATTGTTAGGTACCATGGAAAGCGGAAGTGAAACCCACTCACCTAAGGGAAAGGTTGCCGTGGAATCTATTATGGGGGCGCTTACTAATGGGAAGGCTGGAAGGAAGGATGACCACCTTGCAGATAGTATGTCCATGATGGGTGATAGAAGGATCAATATGGAGGATCGACTTAATCCTACTATCACACCAGGTACTTTCCATCAAACGCTCAACCCAACACTAATCAATCAAGAAGAGGGTCGTGAAGAGGAAACCCTGGAAGGTGTTGATGGTGAGGAACAAAACTCATGTGAGGGGAGAGAGATGTCGTCGTGCTAGATAGTTTGATGAGGAAGTCAACAATGGAAGAGGCTTGTCCTCGAGAAGGAGATTTCACCGTACCAAGGTATGTGGTAAGGCGAGCTATGATTAGCAAGGCTATGGATAGTCCAAGTCAAAGAGAGAATATTGTCCATTCCAAGTGCCTCATCCAGGGTAATGTATGTTCCTTGATCATTGATAGTGGAAGTTGTGCAAACGTTTCTAGCACGGTTTTAATGGATTTCTTGAAGGTTCCTACCACTAAAGCATCTTAAATCTTACAAATTTCAATGGTTGAGTGAGTGTGGAAAATTCAGGGTTAATAGACAAGAGTTGATCAAGTTCAAAATTTGGAAGTACCAAGATGAGATCCTATGTGATGTGATCCCAATGCAATCTTGTCATGTACTACTCGGGAGACCTTGGCAATATGGTCATTCAACTAAACATGATGGGAGAACCAACACATATTCACTTGTGTTGAATGAACGTAAATATGTCATTCATCCTATGTCACCATCTCAAGTCAATGAAATGTATCAAAAGATGAGTGAGTTGAGGGAGAGAAGGAAGGAGGGGGGGGGGGACATGTGGTGGTCGAGGGTCATGAAGAGTAAGAAATGAGGAAGTTTAAAGGAAAGCCCAAGTGTTGTTTACTAAGTACAAAGAGATAAGGGAGAAAGTGGAGGCCAAAATCACTTTGATTCTTACCACACATAAGGATCATGTGTTGTAAACTAACCAATCTCATTCTTCTCTCCCCCATTCTATTTCCCTTCTTTTGCAGGATTATGTGGATGTCTTCCCAAAGGAATTCCCAAGTGGATTACCCCCTATTCGGGGAATTTAGCACCAAATTGAATTCGTGTCGGGCTCACAATTTTCAATCAAGCCATCATATCGAAGTAATACAGAAGACATCAAAGGGATACAAAGGAAAGTTGAGGAACTCCTCAACAAGAGCTATGTGAGAGAAAATATGAGCCCGTGCGCCGTTCAGATTCGCTTGGTTCCAAAGAAAGATGGAACATGGTGCATGTGTTTATATTGTTGGGCCATCAACAAAATCACGGACAATCATCGTCATCCTATCCCTAGATTAGAAGATATGATTGATGCACTTAATGGTTATTGTGTGTTACAAAGATGGTTCATTTCACTTCATGTCATAAATGTGATGATTCTTCCAATGTGGCATCTTTTTGTGTTAAAAATGTTGTTAAATTGTTTGGAATCCACTATGGTGTGATGACACATTTTCCAAAGATGGAAACCTCACAAATATTGTTAAATTGTTTGAGAATCCACTATGTTGTGATGACACACTTTCCAAAGATGGAAATCTCTTTTGTGAAGATGATAATACATTTATTTTAAAGGTTAGCGTTAAGATGAAAGGGGATGGTTATGTGTTAATTGTGACTTCTTCCTTGTGTGTTCCAATGCTTTATATGAGTTGTGATTCTCTAGTATCTAAAGTGGAGGGTAAACTTGAGAACACCTTGATTGAAGTTCATTTATGTGAAACCTTTCTCTACTATCTCTTTGCATATGATGAGTCCCTTGTTTGTATTAAAGGTTCATTGCATTTGGGTCGGGGTATCATTGAGGTCTATACTTGTTTGTATGACCCGATTATGTGGACCTATTATCATTTTGACCCCGATGAATGTTTGAGAGTATTTGAGCTTGTAGAAGTGTCATAATTTGAGCGGTATTATCCTTTTGATGCGAAGAATAGCCAATTTCCTTGCTCTCTATCTATGGGCTTAATAGTCGTGATACTAGAGGATACTTGGTTTTTCCTTCAGTTTGAGTTCCTTGGTGTAATGTTTGATGCTTACCATTGTACTAACCCTCATGTTATGAGGATATGTCTGTTATTTGTAATATACATGGTTTTGTAAGATTTGGATTCGAGGACGAATCCTTTTAAGAAGGAGAGAATGATGCAACTCGGATTGCACCAAGGCCGCTCACTTGAAGCCAAGTTGGGAACCCCCAAGGAATGCAAGGATTGCTCATGAAGTTAGGGGTTCTTGAGCTTGTATTGATGGAGAGGAGAGGCTCCCATGCATGGAAGATCGCTTGGGGAAGTGCAGGGAAGAAGATGGAAGCTGCCACTTTAGGCGAGCAGTAGGAACCATTCGGCGACTCACCCAATGGCTTGGCGAGGACCCCATCTCGCCTAAACTTACAAAATGCTCCAAAGCAGGGGTCACCTTGACGAACTAGTTCGTGACTCGCCGAGTCCCTTAGACGATCATGACCTAGCTCGCTTAAAGTTCCAGGAGCCTCAGAGAAGGGGTCATCTCGCCAACTTCATCGGTAACTCACTGAATCCATTCGGCGCGGGCGACTCAGCTCGCCCTTTATCCTATTTTGGGCCACTTTTGGTTCTCTTTTGTAATAACCATAAATATCTAGTTTAGGTTCTCATTTCACTAGACTATTTTGAATATGTCTGATTGATGGATTGGATCTCCTTTGAGAAACTTGAGAGCTTGGTGAAGCTTCTATTGAACTTTGTATAGAAACGGGGGTTGCTTGGAGATTCAATTGCCTTGAGGTCTTCGTATGAGATTCGATGCTTTATTCGGATTAATCGATTGAGGTCTTTAGGTCTAATATACCTTTAGGTTGCCTTTGATTTCCTTTTCTTGTGTCAATCTATTAATTTTTATTAGGTGCTTGTTTAGGGATTGTAATTGGAGGGTTTAGGATTTAATACATCCTTTAGTTGGAAATAGGTCCCTCTCTTGTATCTCTTCTTCTATCTTTCTTTTATTTCCGCATTTTATCCGTAATTTGTGGTGAGAAGTAGAGGAAAAGTGAATTGCTTAGAGTTTGACAAGAATTAATTAGTAGATTTGATGAGATCTTAGTTGAGGATGTTGTTGAGGAGTTCAACATGTTGAAACAAATGGGGATTGTTGATGGATTTTTGGGAAGTTTTAGGATCTCAAGGCTTAAATGCTCATTAAAAATTCTTTCCTGAATGAAACTCACTTTCTATTTATCTTTATAGGTGCATTTAAGGAGGAGATAAGATTTGATGTTGAGTTGTGCACTTAAGGAGGAGATACAAGTTGTTTTATTTGTTTAAACCATCTACAATAAAGATGACAAAAAGGCTAGGATGGGGCTGCTCAAAAAAAGAGTTGAACAAACACTAAGTCTACTCAATCTACATTTAGTGTATATTATTTTTTAAACAAAGGACCTATAATCTCTTTTGTTAAAAACCCTACATATAGACTTAATCTACATTCATTTTCATCCACATCAATCATTTATTTGTAGGTGTGGGGAAAAGAATGAACTACGCCATATATGCAAGAAGAGGTAGTTGAATTACTTGATGGGAGAAATAGAGATTGATGTGGATGAAAGTGAACTAATACCAGTCGAAAATGGTACTGAGTCATCTGACTTAGTCATAGAAGGAGTGGTGGAACAAAAGATTCAACAAATTGTATGTCTAAATGCATTTTTGGGACAAAAATAGCTAAAAAAATTAAACTATATATATATATATTTATTTATTTTTCATCATAAATATTTGTTTATTTGGTTAGTATATAAATTTTGAGGACCTTCCTCTACAAATTCAAGAACTCGTTTCTTAAATTCTTAAGTTGGAATTCAAAATGTGGTTGTAAAATATAAATAGCATTATGTTAATATTTGGAATTTTTTAATTAATAAATTCTTTTAGGGGGCATTTTTTTTTATCACAACCTATAGCATAATTTACCTTGAAATCATGTATTATTCCCCTCCTCCTCCAACCCCTCATCTTTCTCCTTCTCTAGCGAACTCCTCAACTTTCTCTTTATCTGGTCAATCTCGTCAGAGATAACTTCTCTTACGAACAAAACAATGAATAACAACCACCCCAACTTTTATTTTTTGTTCTCACCCACACACAACCACTAAATCAACCAAATAACAACATACAAGACAATGATCAAATCAGAGACCACCAAATTTCAACAGTAGGAGCTCCGGTGAGCTCCATAAAATCAGCAATGTCTGATCTCTATTCCCCTCTCTTTTAAGTCAATTTTTGTTTTATATTTCGATTTATCAGTATTAGAACCAAAAAGATTGTAGTTTTCATATTCATTGCTTTTGTAAAAATAGGAAAATGATGTCTGGTTGTTGTGGGTGGATTGTGTGGTAATTAGTTTTAGAATTGACTTGAGATACTGATAATTTGATGGTGGTGAATCACCGGAGAAGAAGATGTGTACCTTTTAAAGGTTGTATTATAATCGTATTGAAAGTGTATTAAATATAGACGATAGTTATAATATAATTCAAATTCAATATTATACATTGTTATGAATTCGATTATTGCTATTTTAACAAATTTAATACATTTCTAACAACATAAAATTAATTTAGACTTGAGATACTAATAATTTGATGGTAGCCCGACGGTAGTGATTCATCAGAGAAGAAGGGTGAAGCTCTAAAAAGTATATTAAAGTTGTATTAAATATCAACGATAGTTGTAATACAATTTGAGTTCGATATTATGCATTACTAGTATACGTATTCGCGCGTTGCCCGAATATTTTAAAATATAATAATTTTTAAATTTAAAAGTAAATAATATGAAATATTATTGAGTAATAAAAGTGCATGTATAGTCATATATAATGTTTTAATATTTTGTATACATTCAATGCTAACAGATTTTTACCCTAATGTATGTCCAATGACTGTATGTTCTTCAAAGATACTAAACATTATTCTAACAACTTCTCCTTCTTCTGGTATAATGAAGACTGATATCATATGTAGCATGTGTTCAATTGATATTTGTGCTAAATAATTAAATTATAAATTCATAGATCAATCTAAAATATAGTAATATAGTGTTTCCCACATAATCTATCTATCTATCTATATATATAATAAAGGAGAAACATAGAAAAGGTGATGTGGCACCTCTCTATGGCCTCCATTTGCATTTATCATTTTTCTCCTTTTTTTGGTTTTAAAAAAAATTAAATTAATTATTATATTATAAAAATAAATTACTTAATTTATTACAAATAAATATTTTATTAATGGAGGAACATTTACAACAAAAACTCTTCATATTCTTTCTTTTTTATTTGTTTGTCTCACTTATAATAAAGCAGAAACATAATTTATCTTTTTTCTCCTTTTTGACTTTTTTTTAATTCTAATTAATTATTGTATTGTAAAATTAAATTACTTAATTGATTAAAAATAAATATTTTATTGATGTAGGAACATTTACAACAAAAAACTCTCCACATTCTTTTTTCTATTTGTTTGTCTCACTTCTAATCATGAAATGATAATAATTCTTTTCATATTTTAAGTATTTTTCTCTTTATTTTCTAATTTATTCACAAGGAGTTATTACCCATGACTCGCCCCTCTTTAATTTTTACTTTTAATAATATTCATAACTCTCATAATTTTTATGTCCATAACCTCCCAACTTAAATTTGTAAGTTTATGATGTCTTATGGTATTCCTCTATTTTGCCTATAAATTGATATTAGTTTTATGAAGATTCACATTCAATATTATCCTTTCAATATTTGTTTGGTTTGTAACAAAAAAGAAGTAAATGAAGGGAAGAAATATTTCATTGCAAATCTTTATTTTTCATTTCCTCGATTTTTGTCTATATAAATTCATATTTGGTTTGTGAATGAAACTAACATGTATTAAAAAAAAAGTACATCAAGTTAATAAATATTTCATTTTCAAGTCCTTATTTTTTCATTTCCTCTATTTTGTTTATATAAATTCATATTTACTTTCATTAAGATTCACATACAAAATTATATTTTCTCTTCTTCATCATATTTGTTTGTGAATTAACTAACATGTAACAAAAAAGAAGTACATGAAGGTAAGATATATTTCATTTTCAAGTTTTTCTTTTTATTTTTATGTACGTAGACATGCTTTCTTAATATTTATTTATGTATATACTATCATTCATCAAGCAAGTATGATTAAAAAAAATGTCTTTGTAATTCTTAACAATGTGTTGTATGTATGCAATTGCTCTTTCTAATAGTTAGTTTTCCTGATATAATATAGTTTGATTATAATATTTTTTTTATATTTCTAGAATTGTTTATTATTTAGTATTGTTAGTACTATCGAAAATATAATATACAAATATATTACATATAGTTTAAATTTCTTTCTTTCTTTTGATATAATTATTTTTAATAGGTATACAATATTCTTTTATTCATTTTTATTCAATTGGTTACATATAATGAAGAGTTTGACATATGAAGCAAAATATGATGACGGATCTATTTGCAAAGGAAGATGGTCGAAGCAAAAAAAAAATGAAGCATAATTAGAGATTATTTTTGCTAGATTTTTTTTTCACTTTGACTTGTATAGTAACTTAGTTACTTTTGCTAGAATTTTTTAAATTTTGGTTCGTATAAATACTTTAGCTAAATGTATGTATTGTCAACGCTAATCATTTGATCCTTTATTATTCTACTTTTTCTTTGTTATGAAGCAAAATTAATAGAATTATCTCATTTCAACAACAACAACAAAAAAATCAGTTTTCTTTAGTGTCTTTTAAGTTATATCATGTGATCTGTGAAAAATGGTTATAGATTATATAACATTAATTTTAAAACCTATTTTTGTTATGAAACTATATAAAACAATGAGAAGAATAACAAAGTAGGGAGAAGAGAGAAGACTTCTTATTCGTCTTGAGTGATATTTAGGGATCCACATATCTAATTTAAAATGAAGGAAAACCCATTTATTTATAGGGGAAGCCTAACTTGGTCCAAGTAGGATTCCTAACTACTCTCTAAAAGGACTTTACATAAAAGACATTCACTATAATACAAATATGTTTATAACACTCCCCCTTGAATGTCAGTAGATTATGTGCCTCGTTAAAACCTTACTAGATAAAACCCAGTGGGAAAAAATCTAGTGAAGGAAAAAGAGTACACATATCTAATAAGACGCATTATGGATGCATCATTAAAAACCTTACAAGGAAAATGAATGGGACAAAACTTTGTGAGGAAAAAAGAGTACATCACGAATTAACTCCCCCTAATGAGAACATCAATCTAGAGACTTGAATCTTCATTTTCCAAGCTCCTACACCATCTTCTTGAAAGTTTTAGTTGGCAGAGACTTGGTGAATAAATCAACTATAATATTACATGAACAAACTTGTTGCATGTTGATATCACCATTCTTGGGATCTCATGAGTGTAGATATGCTTCCTTCTATCTCCTTTTATGAATTCTCCTTTCAGGGCAAAATAATTTTGCAAGTTCCTCATTTTAACCTCTTTAAACAAATAATCTATTGCCTTTCGAAAACTCTTCAAGAATTCAATTCAAGTTATTAACTTGCATAACAATACTTGTATATGCTTCATGCATTTTGAATCAATTTAATCCTTATGGGGATTATAAACAAGTTTTTCAAAAACTTGCACATACTTTAGATTTTGAATCCTTCAGAAATTTTCATATTAATTTTGTCAAGTGACTGAAAACATTCAATAATAAATGTATGACATCTTCTAGTATCTAGACTGCAAGTCAAATAAGTTTTACGCTTACCAAGTTGCATCATTCCACCTTTTCACTTGATAATTATTTCTACACCAACATGCTTTAATAGTCGTATAATTTATATCATCATAGCCTTTTACAAATTTGTGCACTATTGTATCAAAGATATCGTCAACGATATATCATTTTGTATGATTCACAGTACGACATAACTTATTGATATCTCATCACTTCATTATTTTCAGGTACGTACTCCTCTCACGAGGTTTCATGAAGTGTTATGTCGTAAACTCTTCAAGAGTTAAGGCTGGCAATTGGACAGCACCGAATCAACATGACCGGTTTTACCAGAATCGGTCC
Organism: Solanum piurae; assembly: GCA_029582685.1. Lineage (NCBI taxonomy): Eukaryota > Viridiplantae > Streptophyta > Magnoliopsida > Solanales > Solanaceae > Solanum > Solanum piurae. The sequence continues at coordinate 12,039 of JAJOOO010019948.1, forward strand.
TCGTTACCGAATTAAATTATCTGAACCGGGTCTTACTAGAACTGGTTTTACAGGAATTTTTTGAATGTTCCGCCCGGTCCCGTAGTTACCGGATAGGAACCAGTTTGGACCGGATCGAAACCGGTTCTTATCGGATCATTGTCATGTACCAGTAATTTTATTTATTTATTTATTAACTTTAATTATTATATAATATATATTATTAATTATTATATTTAATATTAATAATATTATATTATTAAATATTTATTAACTTATTCTTTAACTTTTAATAAAACTTCAATTTGAAACTTTTAACTTTTAACTTTTTATAAAGTTTAAACTTTAAAGTTTCAATTGAATTTAAGTTTGAACTTTAAAGTTTAAAATTGACTTTAAAGTTTAAAGTTTAAATTGAATTTAAAGTTTAAACCTTAAAATTCAATTTTATATTAGACTAATATTAAAATAGTTGAAAATTAAATTTATAAAATGACTTGGATTAAATATAAGAGACTATTTTAAAAGAAAATCAAGGCAAATAGTCATATATTTATTAAAATAAATAAATTGTACAAATACAAATACTAGAAAGAGTACATAATCTAGGTATTGAATATTAATTATTATACTAATAATTGAAACTTTTTTGAAAATCTCTTCGTAACTTTTTTATCATTTCAAAAGAAACATTATTTGGAACTTGTATTTGTCGTTCTTCTTCCATTGCTTCCATGCCATCATCACTATTATCACCAAATATTTCATCTATTTCGTCGTCCATTTGGCTACTTAATTGTGGTAGTCTAGTATTTCTTCTTTCGGCATTGACCCAATCTCTAAACAACACTAATATTTCCAAACTATCCTTTGCTAATGAATATCGATGATCTCCAATCATAAATCTCGTTGTGCTGAAGGCTTTCTCCGAAGCGACCAATGATGCTTGAATCACTAGCACATCTCGAACAACCCTACCAAAGGTCAGAAATTGTTTTTCACGATTCTTCCACCATACTAATATTTGAGCTTGAAGTTGTCCTTCTTCATGCCTAATCTTTTTCCGTGCCTGATTAAAATATAAATCAAAATTATTATTGGTAGAGGATTCAAGACCAAGATAATCATCCATAAACTCATCTATATCATCACTTCTAGGCCTACATGATGGAGGTTCAACTATTGGAATATTTTTTTCTATAGCTTTATATGTATTATATAAATCTTTAACTTTTGTAAATATGCTACTTTTACAATCTTCAATACTAGGAGTTTCATCATCTTTAATTTCTAAATTTGCATAAATCTTTTCAACCATTCTTTCAACACATTTTAAATTGTAATTTGGGTTGAATGTAGTAGCAGTCAAATAGATTTGAGGAATAGGGGAAAAATATTTTTTTGAATTTTTCAATCATAAAAGCAAGTGAATCTTTAAATCAATATTTTCCTTTATATTTTTCAAATTCAGATGAAATATCACAAATATTTACTAAAACAGAAGAAATAGTTGGATAATATTGACCAAAAGCAGCATTTGTTGCTTTATAAAAAATACTTAAAAATTCAATAAGTTCTTTTGTATTTTCCCAATCTTCATAGCCAATTCTTAAATTCGGGTCCGCATTATGAGTAATAAAAACTAATTGTATCGGCTCTTGATAAATATAAGCAACTTCAAGCATTTCAAATAAAGAATTACATCTAGTGCATACTTCTTTTGCAACTTTTCTATATGCAAGTCCACATTCTTTACAACGATTTTTAAATTTTCTAATTCTAGCTTTTATTCTAGCTTTAAAAATCCAATTACAAGAAATTCTAATTTTTTCACAAGAAATTCCAAATTGAGAAATACCATCTTTTACTACCAAATTATAAACATGTGCGGCACACTTAATATGAAAAAAATCATTATCAATTGGACAAAGTCTACATTTTAAATAATCAACTACTTTTAAATTATTAGAAACATTATCTAAAGTGACACTCATTATTTTATCACATATTCCATAAAATTGTAAAATAGATATTATTTTTGTTGTTATATAAGAACCGGTTTTAGTTTATTCAACATATTTATACCCTAATATTCGTTTTTGCATGTTCCATTCATGGTCAATCCAATGGACAATAATTGTAAAATAATCATTACCATTAGGACTACGTCCCATATCAGAAGTAATAGATAATCTACCATCATAATAAACAAATAAACAACGAAGATAATGATAATATTCTTTTTTATATTTAAAAAGATCACTTTTAATTGTACTTCTTGGAATACCTTCATAATCTAGGTTATACAATTCCCGAATATAATGAATAAAACCAGGATGTGAAGGAAATAAAAAAAGCAAACCACAAACAACAACCATTTTAGCTAATTCTCTACGATCTTTTTCTTTACTATATGTGCGGTGTGTGCTTCGGCCAATCGAGTTAGTCATATTTAATACACTTTGAACCAAATTAGAACCTCCAACTCTCATAGAATTTTTAGCTATGGATATTCCATTTTTATTAGCCCTTTTTATATCATCTAGATGAGCAAATTCTTTATTACACTTTCTTAAATGTGTTCTTAGTCGTCACGTTCCCCCTTGTGTACCCGTAGTCGTATGTTTCATGGTCAATTTACATTTCGTGCAAGTAACCGTAGTTTTTTCCTCATTTTGTACCAAAAATTTTCATACTAAAGATCTTTTAACACGTACAACGTCTTTTGAAAAAGTAGGTAAAGGGGGGACTTCATCTTATTCCGGTAATTCGGTAGTCAGACTAGTAGGGGTAGGGGTCTCATCATCTTCGTCATTTATTTCTACTTCCTCATCTAATTCTTCCTCAAAATTAGTAAAACATCTATTTAAAGTCTCATGATCTACTTCATTTTCGGAATTAAATTCAATAGGTCGTCACATAAAAGAAGTTTCATCAACATGAGTATAATCATTAGTATTAATTCTAAATTTAGGTGTCAAATATTTAGAACTAGAACTACTTCCTCCTCCCCTATTATTTTTTCTTTCCGACATTGGTCTTTTACCACTATTTCTTTTTGAATTCATGTTCAAGTTTAAAATAATTAAATATTATGAAAAACAAGCAAGATGATATAACAAAAAAAAACATAATTAATAAAAAATTAAAAAAATAAAAAATTAAAGTTGGAACGAATGTACCAAGCGTCTACATAAAAGTAGACGTATAACCAAAGCCGGATTTGAGAGATGCCAATTGAAGCTTCCGATTTACTTCAAATAAATCTCTGAAATCCGAACTCCAAGTCAATATCACAAAATAATAATTATGAATTTATGAGATATTGAAAATTGAGAGATTTTGTAAGATGTTAATGAAATAGTGTTAAGGGGTTAGAGAGGGGTGAGGGGTAAATTTGAGCCATTTTGGACCCCAGCCCAACGATTAGAAGGGCCCAACGGCTATTTCTAACGTTCACATTAAAATAAAAAATTAAAAAGGGAAACTGACCTTTGAATCGGATCAACCGGACCGGAACCAGGTCTTACTGAACCGGATCAAAAATTGGTTTCCGTTTTGGTACATATTCTAGTACCCTATAAGACCGGTTCAACCAATATCGGACTTATCGGTACGGGAACCGGACCGGACCGGCCAAAATCCTGTCCAATTGCCAGCTTTATCAAGAGCACATTGTCTCCTTATTATGATCATTTTGATTCTTTGATCCTCCCCATTTTTCAAGGATTATTTTACTTAGATTCGATTTGTCTATCATTCTTGATGCATCTCGTAAACTCTATCCTTTAGAAACATTCAATAGGAGCATTTACAACTCTTGTATTACTTTTAATCTCCCTCTTATGTTAGACAAACTAACATATATCTCAATCTTTTGGAGAATCTATCTTTGTGCATCATGGTATATTCATTGATTATATACTACACGTCAGAATAATGAGATGAAAAATATTTGGTCCCTGGCATAAATCAATTGAAAGAAAATTTGATCATAATTTATTTGTTTGAAGACCATGAAACATTCAATAGGAGCATTTACAACTCTTGTATTACTTTTAATCTCCCTCTTATGTTAGACAAACTAACATATATCTCAATCTTTTGGAGAATCTATCTTTGTGCATCATGGTATATTCATTGATTATATACTACACGTCAGAATAATGAGATGAAAAATATTTGGTCCCTGGCATAAATCAATTGAAAGAAAATTTGATCATAATTTATTTGTTTGAAGACCATGAAACATTCAATAGGAGCATTTACAACTCTTGTATTACTTTTAATCTCCCTCTTATGTTAGACAAACTAACATATATCTCAATCTTTTGGAGAATCTATCTTTGTGCATCATGGTATATTCATTGATTATATACTACACGTCAGAATAATGAGATGAAAAATATTTGGTCCCTGGCATAAATCAATTGAAAGAAAATTTGATCATAATTTATTTGTTTGAAGACCATGAAACATTCAATAGGAGCATTTACAA
>JAJOOO010019949.1:0-24670 GCA_029582685.1 Solanum piurae
TATTGACCTTGGTATATATTTGAATTTAATTAGAACTTTGAACTTAATTTATAATAACTTGAACTTAATTAAGAATATGAACTTAAAGTCTTGTTGAGTTTAATTCGAACTTAATAATTGAACTTAACTAGAACTTTGAACTTAATTTAATTTTTGAAGTACTTAAAATCCTATTGACCTTAATATATTTGAACTTAATTAGAACTTTGAACTTAATTTATAATAACTTGAACTTAATTAGGAATATAATTAATTATTTAAAATATTAAACTTAATTGTTATTTATGAATTAGTTAAGCTTGAACTTTGTAGATCTTGAAATGTAGTATTTATGAACTAATTTTTGAATTTTTAAAGACTTTATAAATCATTAAATTGGGATTTAGGTATTTTTGAAGGCTTAATTAAGCTTGTTAGTTTATATTTTGTGTAGCAAGTTAATTATGTGTTTTTGCTTGAATGAGCTGAATTGATTTGATATTGAATTTAATTTAATTTGCAGGTGGGCAGCAGAAACTGTAGTTTTTGCTATAAAAAAAAGTGCAGAAAAAGCGACGGACAGGGTCCTTTAGTCCGTCGCTTTTCTGGATTTTTTAAAATTTTATTTTCAGAAAAGCGACGGACGGCGTCTCATTGTCCGTCGTTTTTCAAGATTCTAAAAAAATTCAAAATTAAGAAAAGCGACGGACGGCGTCGCATTATTAAAAAAAATAATTTTAAAAAAAATAAAAATAAGCGAAGCAGTCCGTCGCTTTTGGAAAAGCGTCGAGCCAAAAAGTGACGAGATTGACTGCGTCGCTTTTGACAAAAAAAGCGACACAGTCCATCACTTTTTTGGCAGTTTTTTAGTAGTGTAAGTTGGGAAAGATGATTATATTTTGGCATGGGATTAGAATTTGTAAACAATTGAGGTAATTAATAAGTCATTAATAATTGATTGTTGTTTATATTGTTTGTTCTAGATTAAGAATAAGCTGAGACACTTCAAAAGGGGAAAAAACTCGGGTTATTTAGAGCTTCTAAGAGGCTTGATTCGATGTAGGTGATGGTTGTATGTTTCCAATTTATGTATGTATACATGTCTACTGTTTAGTAGCATCATTTATGCAATGCATGGTATTAGGGAAATATGTAGTATGACATCATGTAGCTACTCTCATGCAATAAACTTATTATTGTGACTTGTGGTTTCAAGTAGTCTCGTTCATTGTGCTAAGTAATTGTGCATAATTGTTAGCTGGTTCAGGTACCACATTGGTACACTAACTATGGATGACTCAGGTATCACGCCGGTACACTAACTATGGATGGCTCGGATACTACATCGGTACACTAATGGGTCATTTGGTTGGGAGCAAGTTATCGCAAAATAAGTTATCCTGGGGTTAGCTATTCCTGAGATAACTTATCCCACCATGTATATGGGATAACTTATCCCATCACTATGATATAAATGGTGGGATAAGTTATCCCAAACATGACAACCAAACAAGACACACATTTTTTATCCCATCACTATTTATTTTATCCTTCACACCAAACGACCCCTAACAATTTGAATTTGAATTTCATGAGGGGACCAAGTATGTGATTGTGATTCCATGAGAAGACCGAACATTTTGCATTTGTGATCATATGGGACATGCATCCAGGCATTGTTGTTCATGACATGCGATTAAGAGTACTCTATGTGGTTTGTTACTTATTGTTATATGCATTGTATTACTATATTGTAGTGAACTGTTTGCATTTATATCTTGGGCTAGCCGTGTGATTCTACCAGTACATCGTTGTTTATGTATTGATATTGCATATATTTTTTTTCTTGTTGAGTACAAGGCGTCTTTCAGTAGCTTATCTAAGACCTCAGTTAAGGGACACTTGATTTCGAATCTAAGGATGACCTACATCTTCGTGTTTGTTTCTCTTGTCCATCTCTTCGGACACCTTTAGTATTATGTTTAGTTTCGGGGTTGCATTGTTACTCTTGAGTATTAGAGTTTTGGTATGATGACTTTTAATTCTTAGATATTGTTATCCGTATTAATTGTTTTTGGGCTATCAGATTGAGTTTATGGGACTCAATTCTTCATTGTCTAAACTATTATTTTCTATTTATGATAAACCTGGTTTTATTTAAATGGTATTTGGTTGATTTTGGATTAGTCTTTGATTCTCCCATCAGATGGTTTAGTATGGGTGGTCTAGATTGTGACAAGACATTTAATTAAGAAAAATGAGATCCCAACTATCCCCGCACAAATCAAAAGTATATGCATAATTTTGTATCAAGAATTAAGAGTTTACTAAAAGCGCAAAGCCAATGACAAAAGGTTTGATATTTACTTTCTCAGAATGCAGTCTTTGACTATATATATAAAGTAACAAATTACGAACCGTAAGGTGTCAGTCCCATGTGCAATTATTATGAAAAGTTACATTTCATAATTTAGCTTTTAATAAGACTCGAAAATTTATGTTATATCGTCCAAAGGAATCTTGTTATTTATTTTTTCTTTTCTTTCAGCAACAATCAATCAGATTTTCCAGCTTGAATATCATCTTTTGCATGCACTTCAACCCCACAAAATACATGCAGGTCAAAAAGCAGTTGAATAAATAAAAAAGAGGAATAATTAAACTAGTACAAAATTACTATATACATATGTCACTTCAATAATTTTACTTTTGTGACAAAATAAAGGGATAAAAACTATAAATAGTTCAAATACTTACTGAAATAAAATGTGAGATCTATATATCATAAACAATTCCTATACCTTTACAAGAAGATTGCTTATACGTTATTCGATTCAAATTTCATTGTAGGATTACACTAAGCAAGCGTTTAGCCTCAAGTTCTTAAATATTCTTGGCAAATCATATTTAGGTGAAGTTTTATCATGTGTTTGGCCGTAATTTTCCTAAAAATATTTAACTATTTCAAAAAATATGATTTATACCCATAAGTTCTACAAATTTTTAAAAATACCCATAAATTTATATTATCAATTATAATGAATATGTTCCGTTAAAAAACAACTTTATAATATAATTGATAACAATCAACAATAACAAAATGATAATATAGGTAAAACAATACATTAATTGCATACTCAAGCTTGTCAGTGATTCAATTATAGTTATAAACATTAAAACAAATTGTTCTTTTTTTTCAATTTAATCACTCAAATTAGAACTCAAACTTTTTTGGATGAGGTAGTAACAAATATTAGTTGGAATATTTAATAAATAATGGATATTTCTTTATAAAATATAAAAGTTTGGGGTAATTTTTGAATTTTTTAAAATTTTCAAATATTAGAACTTGGCCCAAATACTAATTTTTTCTAGTATTTGGAAACTTCGGATACTTGTCAAATATATTCACCAAGTTATATGACCAAATACCACTTCCCAAGTTTTTCTCAAGTTTTAACCAAGTATTTTTGAAGTCAAACGGGTCCTAAATATGTTATTGTTGTTCTTTTTGAGTATGTGAAAGAAGACATAATACATAAATGCGCGGACCCTATAACTTGGTCTTAGCTAGCATCTATGTCTTCTAACTTTGGGGGTGTGCACAAATAAACACTTAAAGTAGATACATGCGTCTTACGTGACAACTCGAGTGTGTCTCACACGAATTGCCACAAAGAACGTGGCCACATGTGAGATGTATGTGTCTACTTGTTCAACTTTATACAAGTTTAAGTGTCTATTTGTGTACATTCAAAATAAGACTGTAGGAGGACACATACATAAATATCAGTACTTGATGTCAAGTTAAAGAATACGTTTATGTATTATGCGGAAAAAAACACACACGAATTCGACGATACACACTTGTGTATATATTATGTGCATGAACATGTGTATACGTACATTAAAGCTGCAGGATGATTACCTTTCCAACTAAGTCTGATTGATGAATAGTAGTAATAAGCTTTATAGCATGAAAGTGAGCAAAAAGCCAATGCCAGAGAAGGGAATTAGATTCTAACTCCACCAACATTTCTTTTATACATTTTTCTACTATATATCAACAGATCCAATCTTTGAGATGTCATGTTTCTCTGCTCACGTTCATCGGTGAGGGGGGCCAAAATTACGAGACAGTTCAAAATATGAAGAAGTAAATTTATAAATATAAATATATATATATTATAATAATTTTAACCATGTATAAATAATATAATTTTTCATTGAACAGGGTCAAGATGAACCCTTTACCCTCAATCCGGGTTGTACCATGATGTCCCGTCTTATAACTTATTCATCTTAATTTATGTGACACTATTTACTTTTTGAGAGTACGTCAAAATTTGACTAATTTTGAAGCAAAATTAGATTAGAATAACTCAATGCTATTTAAAATTTAAAATTATGCAAAAATTACTGTTAGTTGGAGTACAATTCTTCATGTCAATATAATAAAATTATATTTTTAAATATTGGTAAAGTTTATATAGTTTCAATCTCGAAAAATAAATAGTACCACATAAGAGACGGAGTATTAAATTCCATAACAAATTCATCAGAAAATAATGAAAAGAGAAATACACGTGCACTGTTGAATTTAAATATATACGTAATTACCAGTAATATTCTGTTGAACTGTAGTCTTAAATACATGCATTATTATACATAATTTTAGCTAATTAACTCTGATTTATATATACAAAAATAAAATTAAGTAATTGCATGTCAGGCATCGAATATACCGTGATTTGTTTTATAATAGTCTTTTTTTGCTCTTTTCTTTCTCCAATTGTTAAATCGTGCTCTCTTTTCATGATTTTGTGTATTAATTTGGACAAAAAAAAATTTGTAGAGTTTTTTTTTATAACATTGAAGATAGGGGAGTGTGAAATTAGGGAATTACAAGGTATGATTTTTTTATTTGGTTAAGATTACACGGTATAAAATCAAATTTTCATCAATACAGTAAAAAATTCACGTGCCTTGTTGAGAATATAATTAAATAATAAAAGTATGCTCTCTCTAATAACTTAAGTTTTTAGATGAGATGGTCACACACTTCAACATGACTTATTTTGCGATTATCACACAGTGTAAAATTCTTTTACATCGATGAGATGGTCACACACTTAAATATGACTTATTTTGCTATTATCCCACAATGTAAAATTCTTTTGCATCACCACCTATGTTTGATTTGTGTTACACGGCTGGCTATCTCATATTTAATTCTTTTATTTATTTATTAAAAATAAAATTTTAAAGAATCTTTTATTTGTACATCCAATAATTTTCTCCACTTTTTCAATCTCCGACCCATCCAGAAAAGAAAGAATGAAAAAACACAGCAAAAAAACTTAGGAAAATGAAAAAAAGCATGTTGAAAATATTCTGTCATATTTAGCTAAGGCATCACTAATTATTATTCATTTTTTTACCTCTGAAATATAATTTTAAAAAATGCTATTTTTTTCTTTTATATGATTTATATTCATTTACAGATGTTTGTAATGTGCAATTAACTGAATTTCAAACTTGAGATTAATATGCTGGCAAGAAAATAAAAGAATATGATACTGGTTTTTCGTTAAAAAAGTTTCGCTAAATTGTATCTCCATTTTGTTCTAGTTACACGTATATAATTTAATTTATTGTATTTAAGACTTATTTGAAATGGATCAACTGTATTTTATATAATGATTAATGAGTACTGAGTTTAAAAATGGATCCAAAAAAGAATATTGGTATAAACTTCTGTAAAAAAATATTAAATAATTTCCATTTTATAAAAAATATATGCATAATTTGATGATAATATTATCTAAAAAAGATTCAAGGGCTACTTTGTAAAATATTTCTACAAATTCGATTGCCTACGACAGAGGCAGAGCAAGAATTACGAGTTTGGAGTTATAAAAAAGTTGATAGTGAGAATTGAACCCACAACTCTTATGATGGTATTTCCACAGCTCATTTTTATCACTAAGGTGTTAATCAATTATGTTAGGAACTCACGAATTAATATAAATTTAAAATAAATATATATTTATTTAATCATTAATACAAATACATGATTTACTAAAAAATACTGAATTTGTCTGAACCCACAGACTCTCACCTAGCTCTGCATCTGGCCTACGAGATGGGGTCAAACGTGGCAGCTATAGGTAGATATAAATAAAATAGAGACCACAAGAATCTAATGAAAGTGATAGGTTGATAGAAGACTGCCTCTCTTGTCGTTACCTTTGGAGGCTCTTGGGGACCCTTTTTCTCTCTCTCTATCACTTGCTTCAATATGGCTTTTTCAACCATGCACCCCACAAAACCATAGCCATTATCTTCTCACTTTTTTCTTAACGCGTTTGCATGTCTCTTCCTATATGCTTCAAGGATCATGTTAAGAATTTAACATCTACACTAATAATCACCATCTATATGTAACAAACATGATGTAATAACCTTAAAAATAAAGTGCTAATTTACCAATAATAATCATATGCTAAAATGCATGTTTGACACCCATCAACAACCATAATAATATACTTAAAATAATTAAATCTCACAAGTGAGGTCTAGCAATGGTAGAATGTACGCATACCTTAATTACTATTAATTCGTGGAGGTAGAGAGAATGTTTCTGAAAGACCCTCAGATCAAGTGCAAGAAATTTCGATATAAAGAAAATGGAGACAATGAAAGAATATAGCAAATAACAAGGAAACAATGCAAAATCTACCAAAGAGGAGCCAAAGCAACAATAAAATCATGTGATAATCGAAACTCCATAAACAAATAATCAACAACGATTAAAAAAAACAAAAAACTACATGAATACAACTAGATACTTCAAAGATATCTTGTGTGTCAAGCTTCACTTTCACGCCTACCTCATGCATCATTAAATTTTCACTCCACATATTTTGTCTTGATCCGGCTCAACCTGAACACTCTAGCATCCAAAATTTGTCTACATACCTCTAACTAAACATTAACTTCATTCTGTATATCATCAATCAGTACTATGTCATCTGCAAATAACATACACCACGACACCTCATCCTGAATGTCTCACGTCAAAAACATCCATCACTAAGGCAAATAGAAATGGACTATAAGAGTTGACCCCCGGTGTAATCCCATTTCAAAGGAAAGTGCTCTGAATCTGCTCCCACCGTTCTTACCCGCACTTTAAAACCTTCGTATATGTCCTTTATTGTCATAATGTAGGCCATCGATACACCTCTTACCTCAAGACATCACCACAAGACTTCCCTCAAGACTTTATTTTAAGCCTTCTCAAGATTAGTAAAAATCATATGTAAATCCCACTTGCTTTTATGATATTTTTTTCACCAGTCTCCTTATTAGATGGATGGCTTCTGTGGTTGATCGCGCTGCATGAATCAAAACTGATTCTTGAAAATTGACACACCTCTTCTCATTCTCATCTCCACCATTCTCTCCCAAACTTTCATAGTGTGGCTTAACAACTTATAACTCCTGTAGTTATTGCAATTTTGTATATCACTATCACGACACAACCCCTCGTGAGAGACACCCACACTAAACCCTCGGTGGGAGAACCAATTATCTACTAACATGAAGTCAACTAAATAGCTAGAAGCAATAATTTTTCAACAATTAAAACAAGTTTCATAGCTAAAAACCATTATCACAAATCACTTGTAGGAATAACCTCTAGAATCTGAAAGTCGTGAACACAAATATCTCTATATATAGTCTAGAATATGGGGATGCAACCCCAAAACAAAAAAGAGTCTGAGCCCAAAAAATGGACTAGAGAAAAAGATTAACCTAGAGCAGCTCGAAAAAAATAGTTCACCTGTCACTCCCCGAGCCTACACCCTGAGAGGGACTGGCACTCGAAGACCATTGTTGGCCTCAAGCGGACCCTTGGCCTGGCTTTCTAACTCAGCGGAAGACTTAACTCATCACATAAACATTTATGAAGAAACTAGAATATCATAAAGGAACATTCAACTGGCCATTAAGGCAAACTCAAGTCTTTAACATATGAAACGAAAAGTAAAGACAATTGAATTAACTAATTGACTGTCTGTCTATAAAGACTCTAAACAACTGAGATAGATGTCGGGACAGGCCCACGACATCCTAATGAACTAATACTAAACTGTAAACAATGAAAATGAGTCCTCCGAAATGCAAAGAGGCTCACCAACAGACTCTGAACTGCTCACTGGATCAACGATGCGCTGGATGCCGATCCTAGTTACCTGTATCTTCATCATAGGACGATGCAGACCAATTGGAATCAGTACATTGAATGTACGAGTATGTGAGTTGGAATGCTAAAGCAACATAGGCTTGAAAAGAATCTGAAGGGAACTGAAGAACTTACCTGGCGCAACTCAACTCAACATAACTGAACTCATTTCAATATAAAGCAGTTTAAAACAAGTGCAATATAAAGAAAGGTTGTTTAAAACATGATGTCAACTCTGTGTGTATGCAAATAACTCTGAGATGTATGTAAAAATACAAATAACTGTGTATATAAGAATACAATAATTTATGTGGGAGTTTCTCTAACCGACAACCATCACGTAAGAGCTATTGTGATGATACACTGATTTCCCTCACGCTGCCAGAGCATCCTATACCTTGCCAACGGCATAGGACCTGAACTACTAAGTGGATCCACTAGTTTATGCGAAAAGGATTCATCTAAAAAGTATGACTCTTTTCTACCCATGACGGCTACATGGTTTATGGGGGCTGTGAGTTGTCTGAACTCTCCCCCATATCGATGCTCAATACTACTCCCAAAAATATAATATAAGCTCTTATGTTTAAAAACATACTTCTTCTATGATTTGAGATTAGTGCTCAAAAACTTAGCTCAAAGGCTATCTTGGAAATCAAAGTTTCCCCTCTTGATTCATTTAGAAAGTGATTACTCTTTTCTGAAAACTAGCCCGAAGGCTCTTTGGAAATCTCAGTTTCCATTCTTATTTAAATGTCAAAATATTTTAAATCTCTTTGGAATACTTAGTCCCCATATACTTTTTGAAGAGATGAACTTCAATCTATACTCTTTACTCAACTTGAACTTTAAGTCTTAAAACAAGGTTAAAAGCATTTGCAAAAGACTTCTTGAAAAGACTCTGAAAATTTCCTAGACTTGGCTCTTGACTTTCCTTGAATTTGAATTTATGGATTCAAGGTTATGATTCATGTTTATGGATGATTTCTAGGTGTTTAGAAGTCATTTAGAGTAGTTAGAATCAATGGAAAGTGTTAGGACACTTTAGAATAACTTAAATAGGCTAAACGATGAAAAACTAGTGAAAACGCCGATCCAGGCGCGTCCTTGGCGCGCCGCGCTAGGCCCCAACTTACTGGGGCTCATTTTGAGCCCATTGTAGATGTGCCGCCCCAGCCTCCTGGCGCTATGGGGGCGCGACGTGCCTGGCCCTCCCCAGGTGCGTCTGACGAGTTTTTCAACTTATTTTCTGATCCTAAATCATTTTAAATCGATTCTTTTTCTCAATACTTTAGTAGATTTAGATACCCAACACATGTACACTAGAATCTAAATCAAAATAACTCTTAACATCTCTAAAATGTCTCAAGAAAAACCCATCAATCAAATGTAAGTTCAAGAATGAAAACAATTCAAGAACACAACTCAAGAACATCAAATTCTAACTCTTTTAGGATGAAAATCGCTGAATTAAACATGCTTGGCGCGTGGGTGAACTAACCCAACGCTATGTGATCTCACATACCTTGTAGGGATCACCCCTGACGAAATCCACAAGCTAATCTCGAAGAATCTTGAACGAATCTTCAACGTTCTTGCTTCCCCTTCTCCTTTCTCTTTTCTCCAAGCTCTAGTGTGAAATTCACTTTTCTAAAACTGACTAAAATCTGATTTGACCTATATTAAACTCCTAAAAATGGATTAAAATAATAAGGCAAGGATAGACTAAAATACCCCTTTAAAAATCCGGATTGGACATTTCCTTATTTGAACAACCCAACTTCCGAAGGGCATAACTTGCTCATATGAACTCGAAATAACTCAAACTTGACGATGTTGGAAATATCATTCCAAGGGCTTTCCAACAATATCTGGAATCACACCTAACTCATCTTGAGCTAGGAATTATGGCCGTTTGAAATTGACCAAAAGCTCACTTTAACACCTTTACCAAATTTCCAGATTTTTAAATTCTTCCCAAAAATAACTATTTTCAGATTTTAAACTTCCTTCTAGTTCTTTCTAGTTGCGAGATGTTACATCACCTTTGGATTCAGGAAGCATTTGACTCACAACCGAGGTCGGTAATAATTGATCTTGGGCATATTTATATGCCTAATTACTATGAATTACCCATCTTTATCGTAACTTTTAGGACGTTCACTAATCTAACTAGCATGTTTCCGCTTAAGATTGCGATGATTGCATACTAACATACATGATTAGTAATTTTGTAGGATTCATAAGAAAGTGATCGAGTCAAGGAAGAAAATGAGTTGACAGACGACGAGTGAGGCCAGGAGCAACTACTGACGCGGAGCCCCAGCGTCAAATGGCGCAGGCCAGGAGCGACGCGCCAGTTTTTTTTTACTGGGGCTACATTTGGGCGCACTGGCAGCGCGGCGCGCCAGTCTGCCAGGCGCAATGTGGGCGCGGCGCCACATCCTTGTTTCGACGTTTCCAACAAAAATATTATTAAAAAAGATTCCTAATTGTAATAGACTTCGACTATATTGTCCCTAACTATTATAAATAGACCCTTAGGGCTCCATTGTTAGGGTTCGACTTTCTATTGGTGTGCAAGAGCAAGTATCATCGTTTTGTAATATGTTTCGATCTTCTAACTCTTCTATTTTCTGAAAATCGCATGAACAATTATATTTTGTTTATTTCTAATAGTATGAGTGGCTAAACGCCCTAGTTATAGGGTTGTAGCTATGAATCCTTTGTTGAATATTATTGGTTTATGAATTGATTTTAGGTTGTCAATACAAGTTACTTATATATTCTTGTTTTACTATTTTATGCTTGATCACCATAAGATAAACATAGTGTCTAATATTAAAATCGAGAGAGGCGGGATTAGATAACCAGAGAATATAGAGAGCTTGATCGACCCATTAAGTTGAGGTGATTTGTGTTCAGGAGTGACGCCCGAACGAACAACTCGCTTGGTTACGAAATAAGATGAAATATAAATGCTCGCCAATTAATCTATTTATCCCCGCTCAACGATGTAGTTAGGTAGCTAATTGGGGTAGGCGACGAAAGGTGTGTAGCCCGACTCATAAAATTAACCTTATAAACCAGTAACTTGACAACTAAAATTAGTTCTAAGCCAATAATACGATACATGAGATTCAATACATGTTGCAGCCCTGTAATTTTCTTTTACTTGCTTGAAACATCATATTTAAGTCGTTCAATCTTGGTTACTTTTATTTATTGCTAAAGTAGTCATAGTTAACAATCAATCATCAACTCTTGAAACAATTGCTTTTACTTTTAGTTGTAGAATTAAGTGTTAAATATAAATTGATCATAAATCCCTTGGGAACGATAACTCATTTCTTAAAGAATCTAAACTACTTGCGCGACCACGTACACTTGCGTGTATATTGGGGACCAATAATAGCCGCTGAAATATATCATCTACGCAATAAAGAAAGAAAAAATACAACATCAATACACAAAATTCACATTATACTGATAGGATCATCGGCAAGCTTCAAATATACGAAATATGAACAGGTAACCAAAACTTAGTACAACAAGACAACATGCAAATATAGTCACAATCAATAACACGACTCCAGTCCTCATCTTGACTTAACAACCACAACAAATATTCTCAACCACATTTCAATAAAATAAGCTCGAATCACTCATGGAATCAATACACAGAAAATAATTAAATGTACCAGGCATGGTACGCGAGCTAACCGATATTAAACATGTATCATGTGTGGTACCCGATCCAAGCGATAGATATTCCATACAAACATGGTATCCGACCCAACTAATGTATGCACCAGACGTGGTATCCGAGCTAATTAAAAGATATAATGTACCAGGCATGGTAACTGAGCCAACCGATAAGATGTACTAGGTGTGGTATTCGAACCAACTGAGAATCATACTTCACACAATTAATCATATTTACAATGAATACAATCACACTTGTAAAACACAATCGAATAAGACACGCATAAGATTGACGAAAAAATATCATTTCAGTTCATCATTTCTTTGACTCTCTAACCACGTATTGTACAAGAAATACTAAAGAAACAGTTAACATGCACAATTAACATAAACTAGAAACAATTTTAATCATCACCTACCTCGGATCAAGCCTAGAAGCTCTACTGCACATGAGTCTTCCCCTTATTATGAAGTCTAATTTATTCTTGGTCTATAAACAACAATATATCACAAAATCAATACACAATGGCTTAAATATATCAAGATTATATCCTAATCATAACCTTAGTCCAGTCTCATGATTACTCCATCCAAAAAAGGGGTTTTCCACCATTAAGTCAACTCAAACCCTCTCCTAAGGCCACTACCACAAATTCTAAGGCTTAAGAATCGAATTACCAAGTTTGGGGGAAGGGGGAGAGGTAATTTACTTACCTTAATATACCAATGATTTTGATGAAAAAAAAAAAAAAATTGCCCTAGGTTGCCTTTACCTTTTCCTAAAACCTTAGATGGTAATACGTGGTTTTGGAGAATTTTCTGCATTTACAACGACTAACACCGCCATAGTAGCTCAATCCCACTATAGAGGCGTTGTCCTAGCAAAAATACCCACTATAGCGGGAATTAATTCACCCACTGTAGCAACGTTTCATGAGTTGTAGCGGTGTGCATGGGACAGAAACTCAGACGTCCTCCCAAATTAGCCTATTTCGCAACACACCTTCAAATTATGACGTTTCAAACAAATCCCGTCACATCAAGTTTGATATCTGAAGTTCTACTCACCCAAATTCACTTTCAAAAATTCTTATGGAATCCTTAGTATTTAGTAACAAGGAAAATAAACTCTACTTAGATTTCACTCAATTATTTTCCAAATTGCCCTAGACTTCATCTTGCTCAGATTTTGTCCAAGTCTAGCCTAGCTTGAAATTTTCACAACTCTTCAAACCAAAAGCTTTCTCACTCATTTTCTTTTACAAATAGCTCACCCATAACGACATAAAGGATCGTTACAATCACCCTGTTTTTGTATAGAAAGTATAGTAAAAGAACACACTTTTTAATTAGTACATAATTATGTCTACAACACGTTCCCTACTTGGAGACTTGATTCTTTTTGTGGATCAAACACAAGAATTCATTTAAATAATGGATGACAATGATTCAAATCTAAAAGTTTTGTCTGCTCTAATACCATATTAAAGTATATCATCATTTTACCTATTAACTTATTGTTACAGAGAACATACTTTTAATAACATATTTACGTCTTCCACCAACTAGATAGAGAATATATTATTGAGGACTTTATTTTGTGCATCCATAACCTACTGATCCAGGAAGAAATCTCAAGGAAAAAAGAACAATAATGATGACATACGTTGAGGAACAATGTGAAATAAATAATCTCCTCTCATACTATTTCAAAGTTCAAGGCCAAAGTCACATAAGTAATTGAACACTTAATTAAGACCCAATTATTTGCAATGAGAACTCACATGATGGTTGAGTTTGGAACGTCTCTCCACGTGGTAACTCAAAACCAAATTGCCATGGACATACAAATGGAACGATTAAAGTAAAGTTAGCCATAAACTTTACAAAAATCATAAACAGACAAGAGCAAAAAGAAATAAAAAAGAAGGTGATGAGAAGAAGAAACCTAGCAATAGTGTGCTATTAGCTTTTACCAATTAAGGTACCATTAAAAGTAGAAATAGTACTATAGTATAGTAGTGAGGTAATAGTCATTACTTATCCCAATACAAAGCTAAAAAGGGGGTCCAAAGAATATCACTCTCTTCATAATTGTAGTGCTTTCTATGATCTATAATTTGTTCACTCATTATTCTGCCCCCTTTGGAATTTCAATTACGTAACAAGATCCCACCATAAGTTAATTGATAATGTGCACATTTTTTTTTATCTTTCTTTATTCATGCAATGTTAGTGAAGAGTCACAACTCTACTTTTCTTAGCACTACTATTATGGAAAAAGTTATATATCCGCTCGTCCAAAATAATTATAATCGTCATCCACATATATATAAACATATATACATAACTAGTATATATGTATAAAATATAAAAAGGGGAAAAGAACAGTTTTGTGCACTACTTTCACTATGTTCAGAGTTTGAGAAAGAATTGGATCACAAGAGTCTATTATACACAATCTCACTTTATATTTCTTCAAAGGTTGTTTCCACATATAGAACTTGTCAAAGACGAATTAGAATTTGAACTTTATGGATTCAAAATTCTAGAATTGTGATATAAGATGTCAGTAACTAGATCTCGACCTTATTTTTCGTACATAGTGAATTTCTTAACACAATACAAGGCTTGGCCTAAAGCTATTCGACCGAACTTGTATGTAACCTTATTAGGGGTGTGCAAAAATCGAACCGACCGATAAACCGAACCGAAAAAATATTATTGGGTTATTGGGTTTTTAATGGGTTTATAAAAAAAGTTATTGGGTTATTGGTTCGTTATCGGCTTTTACTATTGGGTTATACCCAATAACCCAATAAGACGGTAATAATTGACTTTTACCCTTCCTAATTATTAAATGTTAATAATTTAATATACAACTAGACACTATAACTATATCAAATTATTAGTACTCTACCCACTTCACACTAGGCCGCTTTACTAGTCTTTACAGTTTACTCAAAACCTAAAGACTAAAGTAAGGGTTCACAATTGTAGCTATTTGATTTTAGTTTTAGTTTTAGTCTTGTTGGACTATTTGATTTTAGTTTTAGTTTGTAATTGTAGGTTGTAGTATTTGCAAGTTTGTAAAGGTCTGTAATTTGATTAACATAAAAATTCCATACTATGTTTTGGCGGTGACATGTAAATATAGTCTTCGTACTATATTTTCTCTTATTGATGCAATTTGTCATTATCTTTCTTATTTCACTATATCAAAGCATTTAGAGAAGTGGGAAGTCATATAATATTTTACGGACATTTTTTTATTGGGTAAACCGAAAACCGAACCGATAACGGCCAAAAACCGATAAACCAAAAATCGATAAAGAATATCTTATTGATTTGTTATTGGGTTAGCATATTTAAAAATCAAAAACTGATAAACCGAACCAATAATATATAAAACCGGACCGAACCGACCGATGCACACCCCTAAACCTTATAGCTCTTGCCATGGAACTCGTGATGATCTCCTAATCACATGACAATAATTTTACCAGTTATATTTATTAGTATGTACAAAATACATCTGTTTTTCGACTATTATTTTAATGGATAAGTATAGAGTGTAAAAGTTCCTATTATATATAAAGTGAGTAGTCCAAGGGCATCATCATCAATATAGAAAGCTTCAATGTGAAGGAACTTATTCTCCCACTCAATTTTTACAAAACCCTAAAAAGATATAGTAATAAAAACAAAAAGAGAGAGATAAAGGAGAGAATGTGATGAAGGAAAAATAAAAATTAAACAAGCTAAAGTTCCTCTCTTCTTTTAATTCCTTCATCTTCTTTCTTTCTTTTTTCCTCTCCTTTCTCTTTGTTGGGGGACTCTGGTATTCCCTTCTTCTCTCTTTATTGTGATTCTCCACTCATATATTTCCAAAAAACTTAATCAACCTTTATTAAAGATAAAGAGTAAAGAGATATCAAAGAAAAGAAAAAGAATTAAACCATGGCTTTCTCATCTTTTCCAATCTATTTAGATCATCCTGTTTTGCACCATGTAAGTCTTTTAATCTTCAATTTTCACCTTTGATACATCAAAAAGAGTAATATTCATATTCATATTCATATTCCTCTTTCTTTTATTTTCTTTTTTTCTACTAGTCTTTTTGTTGAATATACTATACCATATATATGGATGACTATAGCTAGCTACTTGAGTTGTGAACAAATTCCCTAACTTGCTTTTTTTGGTGTTTTTTTTAGTTACAACAACAGCCAGATCATCATCAACAAGGAAACCCTGGCCTTGACAATCCTCAGCTCCTTCCACCACCCACTCAGGTGGGTGGTGGGCCGGGCTCGATCAGGCCCGGTTCAATGGTCGATCGAGCCCGGATGGCCAAGTTTCCGTTGCCGGAAGCTGGGCTAAAGTGTCCGAGGTGTGATTCCTCGAACACTAAGTTTTGTTACTTCAACAACTACAGCCTCTCCCAACCGCGTCATTTCTGTAAGAATTGTCGCCGTTATTGGACAAGAGGGGGCGCCTTGAGAAACGTGCCGGTGGGAGGCGGCTGTAGGAGGAATAAAAGAAATAAAAGCAGTAACAACAACAATAGCGCAAAATCAGGAGGCGGAGGAGGTGGAGGAGGACAAATGGGTAATTCTAATAATGCTTCAACAAGTGCAATTCCTTCAAGTAATTGTAGCATGGAAATGATTGGTCACCACTTTTCACAATCATCTACACAATTTACATCACTTATGGGTGCTTTCCAAAACCTAAATAATTATGGAGGATTAATTCAGCCTCCTCCTCATCAATTGGTTGGTGAAATGGGATTTCAAATAGGGAGTAACAATTTATTGCCATCTTTGGTAGCTTCTAACTTTGAGCATCCAACAAATTTGTACCCTAATTTTCAAAATGAAGGTACTACTACTACTACAACTATTGAAGCATCAAATGGGGTTACTCAACAAGTGAAAATGGAGGATAATAATAGACAAGGTATGAATTCATCAACCAAACAATTTTTGGGTACTCTTGAAAATAATAATCAATATTGGGGTGTTGCAAATGAAAATTCTTGGATAGAGTTTTCTAGTGATCTCAATAATAACTCCCCTAGTACTACCAACCATCTTCTATGATCATATGTTAACTTCAATTCTTAAATTCAAATGATTCATGGATGGTAATTGACTTCAATATGTTGAGCCCTAATGTTATAAGAAAGGGAAGATTCGCGGAGTCACAATGCTAGCTACAAATTCGACAGAATTCGATCATAAACTAAAAGTTCTAGCTCTGCCTCTCCTCTGGTGATCTTGTATCTCATCATCATCATGTTGTTGTTGAGGATGCAATTAGAGATGCATTGCATGGTAGGATTTGTTTTGTATTTCATGGCTCTAAGTTAAATATCTTTGTGTTGTTTGTTTAATTTCTTTAGTGTGTTGTATTTTTTGTTTTTGGGAGGTTCTTTTATAATGTGTGAAGTTATATGAGTTTTTGGTATCTGACATTATTACATTTGTACTGTCCTTGATAAGTAGTTATTTGTAATAGTAACTTATTATTTCCCAAATTCCAACCCTAGCCACTGCAAGTTCACTGATATATATATGTTTGGTACTCCTTTTAGAATATTTATGAAGATGCATTTATTTAATATATATATATATATATATATATATATATATATATATATATGAGATCAACATCTTATATGTTCAAGCTGCATGAGTTATATATGATTTACCTCTTTCATGGAAGATGATACTGCCTGTGTGCACTTTTACTTCTCACGTCTCATTTTTTAAGAGTCAAAACGATATAGATTTTGATCAATATTTTAAAATATATTTTCGTCATATTACTGTGAGAAAGATTGTAATTTATAGTTTTTTTCGTATAGTATATACAATTTTCTAAATTTTAAATATTAAATTTATCCTATTCAATTTAGTTTCAAAGATTAGTAAAATTTATTCTCGTAAATAGAAACGTGATAAGTAAAAGTGCACAAGGGAGTATCAGATTTCTAGTACTATATGGAGGGAGTATCATAGTTCTAGTTCTAGTTCTAGTTCTACTTGCCAGTTGATGTGCGTGGTATCAATTCCTATGTCTTAATTTATGTGATCAGTTTGACTGAACATGAAATTTCAAAAAAAGAAGAACTTTTGAAATTTGAAATAAGATGCAAGCCATAAATACAATTTTTATGTGTCATCCTATTAAGAATAAATAAGAAATTTAAAGTTAAATTATTTGTAAATATAAAAATGTTCACAAAAATTAGTTAACACAAAGGAAGTACAACTAGACTAATTTGGAAGGTTACTAAGATCAGCAGAATTTATCTTTGGAGAAAAGCAATGAAGCTAATCAGCTTTAATTAGGAGTAGTATCTTTAAAAGTAAGGTCAAGAACCAGAGACATGTGGGTGTGTGTGAGTTTGAGAGATTCCCCACTGCTAGGTTGTACATATATATATATATCTAACGAGAGGTGGAGTTAAAATTTAAAGTTTATAAATTCTCAACTTAATTCGGAATTTCCTAATATGAATACATAATAAAGCAAAAGCTATCGGTGACACTCACTCACACTTTTTCGATTTTGAGAATCAAACTTTTTAAATTTGAATATAGAATCTTTAATTTTTTTGAAATAAAATTTTCATAATTAAAAACTACAACAAAAAACTACAAGTCACAATATACAACAATTCAAAATACTTAGATAATACACAAGGTAGGAGGTGAAAACCTACAGATGGATGTGGATTCTATCAAAAAAGAAAAATTATTCTACCATTACTAGAAAATATAAAATTAGCTAAGAAATTTATTAATAATCCTTAGTTAATATCTATCGCTAAATAATTACTAGCTAATTAGATTTTCATATGATCCATAACTAAACAAAATTAACATAAAAAATTTAATATTTAGCTATAAAACTTTTTATTGGTCGTTAATTTCTTATTTTTCTATCACCCTACATTAAAAGTGAAATGAGTACACCTAAAATAAAACATAGCACTTGTATTACTACTAAAATAAACTCTACTAATAGTAGAAGAAATTGTATACCCTTTTTATGTATATAAGTTAAATTTATGTGAGATTCTATTATATATATATTTTTGTGAAAGTAAAAGACAGAAGAGATAAGATTAGTAGTCAAAGAAAGAAGAAAACGCCAAAGTTGCCCTAAAAACAATGCAACTGTTTCTCTAACTAACTGCATTGCATGTAACCATAAAAACATATATAATGAGAGAAAAGAAAGATATATTTCTTATCATATTTATGTAAAAAGATATAATAAAGAGAACAATATTATCATGATATGATGACACCACTACCTTATTCTCCACACTCTACGTCAATACTCTATCTTTCAATCTTACACTTTCTTCCTCTCAATTTATACGAAAATATTTAAAACACAAAATTAATAAAGTATATTCTGATACTTTTTCAGTACTTTTTTAAACTTTGTCTAAAGTTATAAGTACCAGATACACAATTTAAAACAAGGAAACTATTATTTTTTTATATTGACTAAAAAGAAAAAAAATATCACATGCCATATAAGTATTAATATTAAAAGTTAAAAGAAATAATTGGAGGCAAAATCTTGAAGATTGATGATTACAATGTATGAAAATTACATCACAAAAAGGAGTGGTGGTCTAAAGAGAAAAAAGAAAAGGAAGAGCCGTGAGAGGATCTTAAACTTTTTGTAAGGACCAATGTTACATGTAGAGAAATAATGAAATTGATTAAAGTAAAGTATATAAGAACATCTTGCTGTATATATATACTTGAGGTAAAAATATAAAAGCTGACACTATTATCACAATAAAACAACCCTATATACCTCCTTTAACTCCTCAAAATACTACTTTGTTTGTTCAATTTTGAATTCGCGATCTTAAATATGTCATGTGATCTTAAACGTGTTTTTTGGCTTGGTTTCAGATGACATGTATGCACTTCAACTTTGAATGTGCATAAGTAGACACTTATCTTATATAAAATTGGACAAATAGACATATTTATCCTATATAACATCCTACATGACAATTATGTGTCTACGTACATGCCATCTTACATGAAAGGTTTATAGCATCACAGCCAAAATACACGAATTTTTTTTGGTATGGCTTCAAGCAAAGATTCTTTAAGAAAACTACATGGGAGTACTATATCATATTATTATTCGTCCAATTTATCTGGTGGTATTTAACTGAACAAGAAATTTAAAAAATAAAGAATAAAATTCAAAGACTTATCATATAAAACAAGTCATAAATATTTATTTGACTGTAACTTATTTTATTAAGGTTAAAGTAAAAAGTTCAAAGTACATTCATTTATTTCTAAATAAGAAAATATAACTTTCTTTTGAAACAAACAAAAAGAAAATTATGTCACCTAAATTGAGAAGGAAGTTGTAGTCTAAAAGTTAGCATATATAGTCAATAAATTCAAAATATTTAAAAAGAATTTGAAAAGAAATTATAATTAAATAAAAAAGGTGTTCGACTCCTCAAATAATAAAACTCATAAAATAAAACAAAGAGAAATTAAAGAGGTATGTATATAATAAATGACTATTTTTCTCTATCTCAAATTATCTCTCGTAATTTTATTTGACACTTAATTATAAACATTCCTTAGGAAGTTTTTTTCAACATTTTATTATGTTTTAATAAATTATCTCACTTCACTAAATATTTACTCTATTTATGTAATATTTTTTCATAAGAGGAATTTGTAGTCTTTAAATACAATTATTACTAATATTAAAATAAAAAAACTAATTTTATCTTAAACTTTTAAAATGACATATAATTTGAGGCAATTATTTTTAAATTATCACAAATAATTTGAAACGAAGAGAATATATTATAATATGTGCATGCAAGTTAGTGTCCGTACATGAAGGGATATATAGGGCATCGATAAGTGTGAAATGTTTTGCTTTTTGTTGCTCTCTTTCCCCTCTTCCACTTTTCACTTTTTTCTACCTCTGACAATTTGGATGCTTATACTCCCTTTATTTTAAATTTTATGATTTTAAATTAAAAAATATTAAATATTAAAATATCTTATCTTGTGATCTTAAATATATTATGTTAAAATTTAAAATTAAAGAATTACTAACAAAGGTAAAGAGCCAATTTTTATAAACAGATCAAACAAGTCGGAATGAAGGACTAAATTTATTTATTTTTGGTTATTGTTGTTGGGTTATTTAATTTTCTCTTAATAACTATCATTTGATTTTGGCCTGTTTGTGTTTGATCTCATTCTGTAGGAGGATTATTTTGATTTTAATAAAGTAAGAACTACGACATATATTCATACCATAATACTAATTCTACATATACTTTTATATAATTACGTAACTTATCATTATTTTAGAGTTTTTTTTTATCATATATTAAGGAAGATACACCTAGATATATGTGTTTTTTATATCAGATACAGTAAACTAGAGAGTCGAGCAAAATGGCGTGGGAGGTGAGCGAGATAGTCATGTATCCCAGATACATGTGAATCACACTAGATACACACTAGATACATGTATCTATATGAATCTGGTGTGATTCACATGTATATGGGATATAAGATACATCGGAGATTGGCGAGCAAGTTAGGAGGAAGACGAGCGGAATTTGTCAATGTATCCCAAATACACGAGAATCCACTTAGATACAATGTATTTATAAAAAAAAATACACCTAATTTTTACTCCATATCTCAAATACATATATCTAAACATATCTGAACGCACCAAAATCATGTAGGATAATATTGCAAACTAGAGTGTATCTAAATAATTAACTTCTAAACTAGTGGAATTTCTTTAAGTTTTTCTTTAATAATAGAGAAACTTCCAAAATAGCAAACATTAGGCCTTAAATAGGACTATATAACTATAGTTTGCTTAATTACGAATAATAGTAAAGGCGAGCGAGATCTGGGAGAGAGAGAAAGGAGAGAGTGTATTTTTTGTGGATTTTGAAGAAAAATACAAATACAAATTGATTTGTATCAAAATGAATACATATTAAGAGGAGAAAGGCGAGCGAGATCGAGAGATGGAGGAGAGAGGTGAAAGAGATCAAGAGAGGGAGAGAGGCGAACGAGATCGAGGAAGGGAGGAGAGAGGATTGTATTTTGTATTTTTTTTTTGCATAGTATTCTATATCTATTTTGTATCAATTGTATTCAAAATACAACAAATTGTATTTTGTATTTATTTTACATTGCATTCTTTATTTATTTGTATCAATTATATTCTAAATACAACGAATACAACTGTATTCATCCTCTCTTTGATTTGATACAAATATATTTGACAGAGAAGATAAATGCATGTTGTATTCCTACCACTACAAATACAATTGATAAAAAAATATAAAATATAATTTTTCGAATGCAATTGAAATAAAATACAAAACTCTCACATATAATTGATTGAATACAATTGATACATTATACATTTGAATGGATTCCTTCTTATTGGTCGGAGAGAGAAAAATACACACATATATATAGAGAGAGAGAGGAGGAGGGCAAGAGAGAGGGAAGAGAGGAAGGGAAGGGAGATGTTTGCCTTAAAAACAACATATTGCTCTTTTTATAAAAAAATTTAAACTATAGCTATTTTCCATAAATAAATTACTATTTTTGACTAGTTCCACAATTTTTCCTTAATAAATTAAGGACTGACCATTTTTTTATTTTTATAATTATATCTTATTTAAATTAGGCGATTTTCTTAGTTCTTCGTGTGTGTTAGCCCGTGAATATTTTAGTGATATGATGAATTCTGGATGATTTTTTTGCAGAACCTTTACAAAACCCTCTGTAGGAAGTTGGAGGAGCAGTACATGAAGTCTCGCCATTTTTTACACATATTTTGGGCATCTAGGAGCCATTTTACAAGAATTAGACGATTTTCTCAATTTTCATATGTGTTATCCCATGAATATTTTGGTGATGTGACTTACAGATGATTTTTTTGCAAAACATTTACTGAACCCTCTGTAGGGAGTTGGTGGAGCAGTACGTAAAGTCTCATAATTTTTTGCATATATTTTGGGCATTTAGGATCCACTTTTTAGGCATTAGGTGATTTTATAAGTTTTTCGTGTGTGTTAGCCCATGATATTTTGGTGATATGGCCCTCGAAAGATTTGTTTGCAAAACTTCTACGGAACCCTCCGTTGGGAATTGGAGGATCAGTAGGTGTAGCGTCATCAATTTTTGCACATTTTTGGGCATTTATGAGCCAATTTACAGGAATGAGGCGATTTTCTTAGTTTTTTTGTGTGTCTTAGCCCATGAATATTTTGGTGATTTGGCTTTCAGATGATTTTTTTGCAAAAACTTTACGGAACCCTTCGTAGGGAGTTGGGGAAGCAATACGTAAAGTCTCACCATTTTGCACATACTTTGGGCATTTATGAACCATTTTACACAAATTAGGGGATTTTTTAAATTTTGTGTGTGTTAGCACATGAATATTTTGGTGATATGACTTTCGAACAATTTTTACAATACATTTATGGAACCGTTCGTATGGAGTTAGGGGAATAATGTCTGAAGCCTCACCATTTTTTGCACATATTTTTGGCATCTATGATCCATTTTACAGGAATTAGATAATTTCCTCAACTTTTCGTGTGTGATAGTAGTCAATTAATATTTTGGTGATATGACTTCCAGATGATTTTTTGCAAAACCTTTACGGAACCTTTCGTAGGGAGTTGGTGGAGAAGTATGTGAAACCTCACCATTTTTTCCACGAATTTTGGACATTTATGAGCCATTTTATAGGAATTAGGCGATTTTCTCAATTTTTTCGTATGTAAGCCCATTAATATTTTAGTGATATGACTTTCAGACGTTTTTTTTTTGTAAAACCTATACGAAATCCTCTTTTGGGAGTTGGGGGAGCAGTACGTGAAGTCTCACCATTGTTTACACATATCTTGGGCATTTAGGAGCCATTTTACATGAATTAGGCAATTTTCTCAATTTTTCGTGTGTTAGTCCATGAATATTTTAGTGATATGCATTCCAGATGATTTTCTTGCAAAACCTTTACAGAACCCTCCATATGGAGTTGGGGGAGAAGTACGTGAAGCCTCACTATTTTTGCACATATTTTGGGCATTTAGGATTCATTTTACAGAAATTATGCGATTTTTTCTCAGTTTTTCGTGTGTGTTAACCCATAAATATTTTGGTGATACGACTTTTGATGATTTTTTTGTAAAACCTTTACAGAACCCTCTGTAGGGAGTTGATGGAGCAGTACATGAAGCTTCACCTTTTTTTGCAAATATTTTGGACATTTAGAAGCCATTTTACAAGAATTAAGCGATTTTCTCAATTTTTCGTGTGTGGTAGCTTCGAAATATGTTGGTCATATGATTTTCGAATGATTTTATATCGGAAAAATAACTTGGATTAGTACATTTTAATAAATAATTACTGATTTTAGCGATACTTTTTATTTATTACCATTTATAGCAATATGTAACAATGCTATGTTAAAACTGCAATATGTATTAAAAGTGAATTATGTATGCAATATATATATTATAATTGTTTTTAAAAATATATTATGCTTGTTTGATAAGAAATTGGCACATTGAATTATAAGTGTATTAAAATGTGTGATAAATGTATTATCCATCAATAAAAGTTGTATTATATGTGAATAATAAATTGTTCTTCGTAATAT
>JAJOOO010019950.1:0-19558 GCA_029582685.1 Solanum piurae
CAAGCTTCTTCATATTCATTTTAAATTGTCGGATGTAACACAATTAAAACGAAATTACATAAAAACCCCTCATAGAACCTCATTATAAAGTCAACACAAAGTCATAGGCTCTTGCTTAACCTATCATTTTCCGAGTCGTTACAATGTTCCTGCATGTATTTCTTCCAAAAGTCTTGTCGCTTCTGCGGCATCTACACATCTCGGCAATCCTAAATCAGAAGTTCTCTTATATAGGATTTCTCTGTTAAGGAAGAAATGATTGGACATCCTCCTCAAAGTCCGTTTCTACTTTGCTTGTGGCATTTTCAGGATATTCTTGTGCTTCTATCAATCTTCTGATGTCATAATACAAGGGTTTTCCATCCAGTTCCTCATCCACATAAAAACAATAAGCATGTTGATCAAGTATATCTATATCGATAGGGTCGATGTAATTCTTGTTTGGGTGTTGAATCATCGAGGACAGTGTTGCCAAAGCATCAGCAAACTCATTTTGAGCTCAAGGGACATGCTTGAACTTAATCCTTGCGAATCTCCTGCTCAACTATTTAATGCAATGCAGATAAGGCAGGATCTTAACATTCTTAGTGGTCCATTCTCCTTGCACCAGATGAACCAATAGGTCGGAATCTCCAATCACTAAGAGTTCTTTGATGTTCATATCTATGGCCATCCTGAGTCTGAGAATACAAGCTACATATTCTGCCATGTTATTGGTACAGTAGAACCTAATCTTGGCCAAGATTGGGTAATACTGACCTGTTTATGAAATTAAGATTGCTCTTATTCCAACTCCAATAGAGTTTGATGCTATATCAAAAAATATTCTCCAGTCATCATACGACTCTGATATGTCTTATCCTACAAACAAAACCTCTTCATCAGGGAAGTAGGTCGTGAGTGGCTTGTAATCCTGGTCCACCGGGTTTTCTGCGAGGTGACCAGCCAAGGCTTGTCCCTTGATGGCCTTCTGTGTCACATACACAATATCAAACTCGCTCAACAAAATTTGCCACTTTTCCAGTTTACCTGTAGGCATGGGCATCTGAAAGATGTACGTTAGTGGATCCATTCTTGAGATCAAGTATGTGGTGTATGCAGACAGGTAATGCCTAATTTTTTGCGCAATCCAAGTCAAAGCGCAACATGTTCGTTCCAACAAGGTGTATCTTACCTCGTATGGTGTAAACTTCTTGCTCAAATAGTAAATAGCTTGCTCTCTTCTACCTGTCTCATCATGCTGCCCCAATACACACCCAAATGCATTATCCATGACAGATGGATACAATAACAAAGGCTTTCTAGGCTCTGGTAGGACTAATACTGGTGGGTTGGACAAGTATTCTTTGATTCTATCGAAAGTCTTTTGGCATTCCTCTGTCCATTTCGTGGCATCATCTTTCTTCAGTAAATTGAATATGGGTTCACAGATCACTGTGGATTGAGCTATGAACCGACTGATGTAATTCAGTCTTCCCAAGAAACTCATCACGTCATTCCTGGTCTTGGGTGGAGGTAGCTCTTGGATTGACTTTATCTTTGATGGATCAAACTCTATGCCTTTCCTGCTAACGATAAATCCCAATAATTTTCCTGCGGGTACTCCAAATGCACACTTTGCTAGATTCAACTTTAGATTATACTTATGCAATCTCTCAAAGAACTTTCGTAAGTCATCCAGGTGGTCCGAAGTTCTTTTGGATTTGATAACGACATCATCCATGTACACTTCAATTTCCTTGTGAATCATATCGTGGAAAAGGATAGTCATGGCCCTCATGTAGGTTGCACTGGCATTTTTTAGACCAAATGGCAATACACTCCCCATGGAGTGATAAATACGGTCTTT
Source organism: Solanum piurae (assembly GCA_029582685.1). Classification (NCBI taxonomy): domain Eukaryota; kingdom Viridiplantae; phylum Streptophyta; class Magnoliopsida; order Solanales; family Solanaceae; genus Solanum; species Solanum piurae. Next base: position 1,850 of record JAJOOO010019950.1, read on the forward strand.
TCTGCATCATCTTCATCCATCAGGATTTGGTGATACCCTGCAAAGCAATCGACAAATGATTGCAACTCATGTTTTGCACAATTATCGATGAGTATATGAACCTTTGGAAGAGGGAAATCATCCTTAGGACTGGACCTGTTGAGATATTGATAGTCCACACATATTCTGATCTTTCCATCCTTTTTTGGCACAGGCACAATATTGGCTAACCATGTGGGGTAATTTGTAACCCTCACAGCGTTCGCCTCAATTTGCTTAGTTACCTCCTCCTTGATCCTTAAACTCAAATCTGGCTTGAATTTTCTTATCTTTTGCTTAACAGGTAGACAAGTGGGATCAGTTGGTAATTTGTGCGAGACAATATCAATGTTTAATCCCGGCATGTCATCATAATACCAAGCAAACGTCAACATACTGCTTAAGCAATTCTATTAACTATTGCTTTCTTTCAGCTTCCAAATGTATGCTGACTCGTGTTTCCTTCATGATTTCCTCATCTCCTAAGTTGACAACCTCTGTTTCGTCCATATTGGGTTTTTTCTGACTTTCAACTTGCTTGATCTCATGTGGTAGAATTTTTGGCATCATGCTTTCATCGTACTCTTCATGATCTTGTTCATAGTTTTCACCTTTCTCGGTGGATTCGTTGCATGTCATAACCATTGAACAAGGATTTTTATTAATATGAGTGGTGAAAAGTGCAAAAGGTAAGTAAAAATAAATAGATATTTAAAATAACGAGAAATTTTTTAAAGAAGATAAAGACTTTTTATTTCAAAGCATTCTAGCTTTTAGAAGAGGCAAGCAACAAAAGATTAGGCATGATTCAAGCCTCAATTTGATCATGCGAATTTTAAAATCAAGACTACTTTTCCACACTACCAGGACTCTGGTTGAAACAGGGACGGGTTGATAGTCCAATTCTGCAAGATTTCTCCAGGTTCGGCATCACGAATGGTCAACTTGTTGAGATTTATCTCTTCCTCTTCTCCAATCATGGCCACGAACAGATTGCTTATTCCTTCTACGATGTCATCAAAGCCAGCTTGATCTGGAATCAAAGCTCGTTCTGGTACAAAGATTGTATCACTTGACCCGTGACAGTCTCTTCCCGAGGTAGGCTCATATCCGAGTATGTTGGTGCCTCTGTGATGCTTCAGCTGGATCATCTCAATTATGCCATTGGCCTTAGGTCCAAGTCCATTCTTAGGGTGATATCCATACTTCAACATTTCTGACGCAACCATTTTTGATGCACTTGACAACTTTGTATTACCTGCCTCTGCTTCCTCATCGACCCTTATAGCTTGCATAATTTCCAAAGTGTGAAAGGTGGCTTCGTCTAACTCGTCAGCGAGTGGGATATAATTAACAGAAAGGATGGGGTGACTAAGCTCTCCGTAGATGGTAACTTTTGTACGACCCCACTCAAACTTTACACATTGGTGAAGAGTAGAAGGAACCGCTCTTGCCATGTGAACCCATGGTCTTCCCAACAATAGATTGTAGTTTGATGATACATCCATCACTTGAAATAGAATGGGGAATTCAGCCGGCCCCACTTGCAATGTGAGATAGATCTCTCCAATGACACTTCTTTGTGCTCCGTCAAAAGCTCTAACTTTCACACGACTTTCCTTTATCTCTCCCATATTAACACCTAAATCCCTCAAAGTGGTAAAAGGACAGATGTTGCATCTGGAACCACCATCAATTAGAACTCGAGTCACAACCTTATCACAACACTTGACTGTGATGTGAAGCGCTTTGTTGTGCCCAGCCCCTTCTGCAGGCAGCTCATCATCGTGAAAAGAAATCTTGTTAGCTTCCATTATTCTTCCAATCGTTGCAGCTAATGTCTCACTCGTGGTCTCTTTTGGAATGATCACTCCGCTTAACACCTTCATCAAAGCATTCCTATGAGCTTCAGAACTCATAAGCAAAGATCAAATGGATATGTGGGCAGGCGTCTTCTTCAGTTTTTCTTCAACAGGATAGTCTTTAGACTGCATCTTCTTCCAAAACTCTGCAGCTTCAGCATCGGTAACATTCTTCTTTGGATTCTGTTCTTTTCCGAGAACTCTTTGATTTAGATCCTCTGGAGCATAACACCTCCCCGACCTAGTCATTCCTTGAGCCACGATAGTGTCGATCATCTTGCCCTTGGCACCTTCTTGATAGTCCCAAGGGACTGCTTTGGTGTCATACTCAGGCTTTCTAGTAATTAGATTGGTCACTACAACTCTTGGGAGATATGTTTGGACAGTCAAAGGTTCCCTTAGTTGAACAGTGATAGCAGTCTGTCCGAAGATGTCATGGCATCTGCTTCATCTATGTTTGGATAGTCGGGGGCCTCATATTCGTCCTCCAGAATAACCATATTGACATCCCAATTCTCATGGTTTGGCAAAGGGTTGTTGTTTACATTGGGACGTGCTGGATTGCATTTGATTACTTCTCTCCTGATCAACGACTCAATATGGTTCTTCAATCCATAACAATCTTCTGTGTCGTGTCCCTGGACTCCCGAGTGGTAAGCACATCGCTTGTTTCCATCGAAGTTACGAGGGATTGGATTAGGAAGTTTTCCTTCAACTGGTTGCAACACTCCTGCTATCCTCAACCTTTCAAACAATTGGGCGTAGGGTTCGGCAATCGGTGTGTAAGTGCGAGCATTTCTAGCTTCAAGATTTGGACGTGGTCTCAGTGCGTATGCTGGTCTATTTTGGTGGATTTGTGCTTGGACAAAGACATATGGTCTTGGTGGATTTTGGTATGTTGGTGCTCGGGGTGGATTATAGTGTGGTTGGGTATTATATATTGGGACGTATAAAGTATGCGCAGCAATTTGGGGATTATTGGGGTATCGATGGGATGTTCCTCCTTGTTGGTAAGTGACAGCTGAAACATCCTCCCTTTTCTTTTTCATGCCGCCAATGGAACCCGATTGTATAGCCCTACTTGCAGCTTGCAATGCGACCATAAATTGAATCTTCCAGATTTAACACCCTCCTCTATAAAGTCTCCCATCTTGACCAATTCTGCAAACTTCTGACCCATCATTGACATCATATTGTCAAAGTAGATACCTTTTTTAGCTCGAATAAAGTACTTTGAGAGCTCACTCTCATCTAGTGGTGGTTGCACCGTTGCGGCTTTAATTTTTCAACGTTGTGCATATTCCTGGAAATTCTCGGATGGCTTCTTCTGTATATGGGCCAGTGAGAATCTGTCAGCAGTCATTTCAGTATTGAATCTGAAACGAGTCATGAAGTCCTCAGCCATTTCTTGCCAGTCACGCCATTTGCGAGGGTCTTGGCAGGTGTACCAGGTCAATGCTTCTCCAGACAAACTCCGGATGAACAACCTCATCCTCAGCTTCTCATTCCTCCCTACACCGACTAACTTGTCACAATATGCCCTTAAATGTGCGTAAGGGTCACCTTTTCCATCGAACATGTCAAACTTCGGTGGTTTGTACCCTACCGGCATGTCAATGTCTGGGTGGATGCACAAGTCATCATAATCCAGACTCTCCGTTCCTCTAGTAACTTATAAGCTTTTCAATTCCTTTCTTAGACCCTCAATCTGGGAATTAACCGACGCATCCTCTTTCAATCGAGCATCTTTCTCCATTTCTGCATATTGATCGACTTCGTACGGGATATTAACCGCAGCTGGTGTTGTGAAGGTAGGATCTCCAGCAGCATATACGGGTGGAACATGTGGCTCATAGGGAGCGGCGACATGTGCCCCAAGTATTTGCTGCATTATAGGTACGGTTGGGTCGCGACTAGAGAGGTCAAAAATGGTCCTGACTGCGGTTGGAGAAGCTGGAGGAACTCGATCGTGAGTAGGAGCGTGTTGAGTTTGTTCTGGCTGATTTGGCAAGTCTGTAGAAGGAAAGTCAGCCTTTGCGAAGTAGATAGGCGTCTTGAAAGTAGGGAAAGTGGTAGCCGACAGTTTGGCCAAGTCTCGCACTTGGCGTAATTATTTCCTTAAGATCTCAAGTTCTTTTTCCATGCGAGCCATTTTCTCTTCATTTTGGTTGTCTATCATGTTTCGAGAACCTTTGGGGTTCTCAATAGGTATCATTATGTTTGCAGCAGCGTTGAAGTCATCTTTATCAGTCATCTTTCCTTTTGATCGAAGGTTGTATCGTGAGTCAGCTAGTCAACACAAATCAACGTACTTTAGGGGATAAATAAAGAAAAGAAAACAAAGAAAAAGGAAACTATATTAGTTTGGGAAATATTGAAAGATGTAACAAATATGTAAATGTAACACATATATACGCCAATTCGGCGACATTCAAAATGCGTCCTAATATAGAACCTCTTTTTGCCTGAGGTAGGCCTACGTTGCAATTAGTTTGATAATAAATGATTCATTTAAACACAGTTTAGATTTGGAGCAAACATAACTTCATTGATTAATTAGTTTGGCTATTACAACGATGTAAGCGGTCAGAAGCGAAATAAATGAAAGTACAGCGGTGGCCATAAGGCATACAAGAGGGATAGGCCACGCGGCACTTTAAATAGCTTATGAGGGAATTCAAAGAAGAAAGATGATCTACGGCCAGGTTGGAGCATCATCATCATCATCGTCCACATCATAGTAAGGACCTGGGTGATACTATGGAGACTCTTTAAGGCCATGCTCGGATGATATATCTATAACCCCTCCATATCTTGGGTCATAGACGTTAGAACCCATCTCAGAAACCTCTATGTGATCCTCCCACATTTCTTCTTTTGGGTCCTCTTCAGGATCCTCATCTGGGTCCTCTTCCGGGTTTTCCTCAGGGTCCTCTTCAGGATCCTCTTCTGGGTCTTCTTCAAGATCTTCTTCTGGGTCCTTTTCAGAATTCTCTTCTGGGTCTTCTTCTTGGTCTTATTCCTGGATTAAATAATCGACGGATCCCGAAACTATCTGATTGTACATGGGTGTAGTGAACCCCATGCGAGGAAGCACCGACTCTCTAATTCAATCAATTTTTTGTCTATCTACAAACCCCCAATGCCCGTGTGCGCTCGGATGAGCCATATGACTCACAGTATTCCGCCAAGCGTAATACTCTGGCGTACACCAGCTTTCTTCTCATATTTCTAAATCGATTATGGATTCCCACTCGGCTTGCAGATTTCTTATCCGTTCCAGCGAGACTGAAGTTAATGCATCTTCATGAGACCCCATTATTGACCATAGCGAAATGTATTGGATAACTCCAAATTACCGCATAACCTGAAGAGGTGCATATGGTTGGATGCCCCTGAGCCTAATTAACTCGATAAAGAAAAAGTATCGAGTCCTAGCAAACGCCAATCCCGTTATCCAAGAGAACTTCCATTGGATGGCGTCTCCCGTGAGGTTGTTCAAAAATGTGCGCCATTTTTCCCTTCCTGTCGGTGCACCCACCCAATTTTGGAGACGATCTTCGTGGCTTTCGATCTTGTTAGGAGCACCTATGTAGTAATCCATTTGTGGATCACGTCGATAGAAATGTTCCCTTGCCCAAATCTGTAGCAATATACTGCATCCTCCAAAGAAATCGTGTCCCCTAATGCAGGCTGTCATTGAACGAAGAACTTCGGCGAGGATCATAGGCACTAAAGTAAATCTTTGTGGATTATTGAAGATGCTTATAACCATCAGCAATATGTTGATGTCAATAGAATTGGACCTTATCGGGAACACCATAACTCTTAAAAAACCCATAATGAATACTTTTGGCTTCATATGCTCCCCTATTCTGCGAGTACATTCAAATTCACGTGATATTCATAGTAACCTTTCGAATGCCCAAACCTCTGAAAGAGATAATCTAACTCGACGTGTTCACCGTCCACATATCTCAATGACCAAAATATGTGCAGATCCAAGAGACTTAGGAAGTCACCTGTACAGATAGTTGAGGGGATCACCGACAGCCTCCCTCTAATCAGTAGTTCGGTAAGACTACTAAACTCCTCTAGTGTAGGAGTGATCTCAAAATCCAGGAATTTGAAAGTTACAGTGCTCGGTTCCCAAAACCCCATTAGCTGAGTGACAAAAACTTTATCGCATTGTGTCCCCAGAAATGACAATAATGATCCTAAGTGCCTTTGAATCTCTTCCCCATGTATCCTACGAATATTTTGCCACCAATTCTGCAGAATGTTAGTAGCTGAAACGATCATTTGTATATCCGGCAAGTCTTGGTTGAGGTTCATCTGAAAATAGGGTAAAGGGTGTAATGAGTTTATTTGCTCCAAATTCGTTAAGTATTAAAGTTTGGATAATTTATATCAATTTCACACAAAGTTTATGTCGTTGAGTTTTAAAGAAGAAACTCATTGACATTTGGGTGGTTTCCTAAATGCAACGACAATACCATATACTGTCTTGCCTAAAGCTATGCAACATAACCTATTTTAAAGAGTAAGATTTTTTCCTAGATGATTGAGAGTGAGACTGAGTAATTGCGAGAAAGTGCACTATCTTAATTGCACCAACTCTGAAACTAAAGAATCTAAAGAGAGTTTCGAAGGAGTGCAGGAACACCCCTCCCGTGTACAGTGTGTGCGTGTACGGCCAAAGACTCGATAGAAAGTGCAAGTGACAGTGTAGAGAAAGCAGTAACAAGTAGTGTTTTAAAACAAATAAGGAACACAAGTTTGGATTTTACTTGCGACCTTTCAGTCAAAACAATATATTAATTCGGTAAAGCAAACAAGCAAAACTAATAAAGTAATCACAAGTATTATTCCTAAATTGAGTTTTTTTTGTAAGGTTAAAACCTAACGAATCTCCAGTAGAGTCGCCAAGCTGTCGCACCCTATTTCGAACTAACAGAAACAGTTTACAACATAATAAGGTTGACACTCTAATTTTTTGGAAAAATTGTTTTGTTTTAGTTTTAGATTCGCCACCTAAATTTTAAGGAAAATATTAGGAAAACCATTTTTTATATAAATGTAAACTCTGTTTAGATTTGCGAAACCAGTGAGATTCTGAGTAAGGGTTTTGGTTACTCGAGGGGAAGGTGTTAAGCATCTCTCAGAGCCTATCCGAAGATAGTCCTTAAACTCAATTTAGGAAAATATGATTAGAAAAACTTATTTATTTATTTGCTTTTAATAATTAAATGATAAGTTAATTAGTTAGTTTAAGAAAAAGGTACAATACAAGGTACGACATATATATGTCTTAAAATATATTTAATAGTAGTATTTTTATCATATTGTAAAATAAATAAATAAATGTATTTAAAGGTATGATAAATTTATATATAAAAATATATATAGTTGTATCATAATAAAATTATGCTAAAAATATATAGATGTTGAATTTGCGAGAATCTGTCATCTTATTTAAGACGTGAAATAAAAATAAGATAGTAGTTGGGTGTGAATACGTAGTAATATCTGATGTGTAATTTGAATGAAAATATATAAAATGGAGTTTTCTAAAATAAAATAAAATAAATGATACTAGATGTTAAAATATTATATAAAAGTTTGTGATCTTAAATATGTTTATTATAAAGTGTAGTATATACATGCAAGTTGTTTAAAGCATATGAGCACTTATTATTTATTTACATGTATAGATAAGTTAACGATATATTAGATTTAGTAAAATAATATGTGTAAAGTGTAGGAATAAATTATGAAATATAAATGAATAACATTCGAGATAGTAGATTATGTAGGAAAATAATATAGAATATATACCTTTATGTGTATGACTTATATATGTACTTTGTATTTGGACCTGCTGGCATATCTAAAAGTTTGAAATGACATGTTAAAAGAATAAGATGTTTTTAGCAATGTTTGATCCAAAAAAAGTAAGAATAGTATAGTCAATATACTTTATAAAGGGGTGATGTAAAGAGTATAAAAATAGGCCTAACTATTGAGCTTTATTCTAAAATTATATTTATTTTTTGTGGAAAAAATATATAGGCCTACTTTCTAAAAATATATATATTCTGAAAGGGTGATTATTTTAGCCTTATATATCGCTAAAGGTGATTATTTTATTTTTTAAAACTAATCTCAAATTCATTGAAAATCCCAATTGATGAGTTTTTTTCGTACTTAGTAATACTCCAATTATTACACCTTAGGGGACCTTTGGAAACCTTCTCTTTTTAAGATTGAAATCCTACTCTTTTGAACCCAAAAATCTGCATTTTTTAAGTTGTTTGAACTTAAACTTCAAACAATTGATTTTTAAAAAAAAACAAATCAAAATAGGTATAAAATTGTGGAAAATATCACTCCAAGGCAAAGTTCTTTGAAAAGTTACGCCTTTATAAGTGAAAAGAAAAATGTTGGTAAATCACCTAATAAGAAAGTATTAACTAAGTAAATAATTACGAAATGTATAAAAGGGATATGAGAATAATGTAAAGAATATGAAATATACCTATTTCTTGCTAATAAAATATAAGGCCTGCTTCCCTACTTGTTTTCTACAAAGTTGTATCTCTAAAGGATAATTAATTTTTTGGCCTTTAAACTAGTTCTGGATTTATTTGGGGGTCCTAAGCAATCAGTAGACCTAAATGAATATTATTTTAGCCCTTTGAGACTTCATTTGGAAAACTTTTAAACTATAAGCCCCTCATTTCAACTTAAAAGGCCTAAAAGAATGTTATAGGTAAAAATGCTAACTCATTTTTAAGAAAATATCTTTTGTATAATTAGTTCTAAAGGTGTCTCAAATAAATTCATAAACAAATAATATTAGTTCACGTTAAATAAGCTTCAAAATAAAAAGACAAACAATATATCCAAAACTTATAAGTAAAGGTTAGCCAATGTATCCAAACAATATAATTAAGACTCGAAAAGAGAAAGGCTAAGAAATATTGGACTCCTAATTCGAGAGACTCCAAGCATTGCAATGATCCTAATTTGTTGTTGGCCTAATAACTTAGGCCAATAACGAGTTCCAAAGTAGAAACTACAGCACTTCGATTGTACATGAAACATAAGAAGGAAAAAAGGGGGTAAACATTAGTAGCCTTATTTTACATATGATAGCAATTGAGTAGTAAATGGTGCACAAATAAAGCAGTTAAACAATAAACCATTTACATGTTGGATAAGTTTGATACATATAAGGTTATGAGCCGGGTTGGTTTAAACACCGTAAGCCTAAGACTTGAGATATTCTAAAGGTTGAATACAAACATGACATATTTCCAAAAAATAGGACCACAAATTCTCCAATCCATTAAGCTGAAATTTGCCCATATGTTATTCACTTTTATTCCTTTGGATGAGAACCAAAGTTCAGCAAGTTCATAAGAATAAGATTTTTTGAAAATTTCACTATTTCTACCTATTTAAGAAATGATCGTTAGAACGCAATCATCCAATTCTAGCTTGTTTGAAATTGATATATTATACATACCACAAAGCTTAATATACAAATCCGTTAAATTTTACGACATAGGCAGCCAAAAACAAATCATCCAAATGCTCAACATAACATGTTTAGAATGGAAAATCATAGCAACACCACAACATAACTGCTGAGAATGTTAAACCAAATGACCACGAATTTAGAATAGACAAGAGAGTCGACTAAGAAGGTAAATTATTAAACTATAGCAGCAAACAAATTCTTTTCATAATCAAAATTAAACCATCACTTTTCAGATTGAGATTAGGCTATATTATGGTCGAGAAAGCTTAAACGAGATTAACATTTCAGCCATCCATATATACACCTTCTATATTGTATCCAAATCAAAGCAAAAACAAAGGAGATTTATGACATGTTTTTTTTAAACAGAAACATAAACTTAATCGCACTAAAAGTAAGAGACAAATAGATTAATAACCCCCATTTTTAATTATCGAAAATTAACCCAAAATGATCGACTAGAGTTTTAACAAAATAAAGGCGAGGTATGGTACCTTTACGGGGGCAGTAAACAGGGGCTTCGACGTCAAGATATCCAACTTCAAACTCAAATTAAAACAAAATCGAACTCGAGTTCAAAACCGAAGGATAAAGAGATGATATAATATTTTGAACTCTTTGAAATATGTATTGCGTTTCTTTTTTATCGCTTTTTCTCGATCTTTCTCTGATTTCCCTAGATGATCTCGAATGGAACCAAATGGTTCATTTTATAGCCAAATCGTAACCTCCATTTGGCCACAAAAATTTGAAATTTTGAATTCTAGGGAAGCCAAATCTGAAGGAATAATGATGAAGGGGAAGAAAGTTTCTTCCAAGAATCGTCGTTTTCAAACAGATTTGAAAGGGGTTGAGTGAATGATGGGGGCATCGAGCAAGGAACCACCGAAAATTAACATTTTCCGGCGGTCCATTGCCATTTTCTGACTGAGGCGATGGGAGAGGTGAGGAGCGGCCATGGGGAAGGAGGAAAACGCGTCTGGGAAAGGAAAATATTTTGGGGAAGGAGAAAGAGTACGGGGGAGACTCTTCTTTCTGGAAAAAGAAAAGGAAAAGCGTGATTTCGGAAAAAGAAGAGTACAGGGCAGCATAGGTGTGTATTAGGAGAAAGAAAAATGTACTATTTGATTTGAGCCGTCCGATGTTTGATCGGACGGTAAATAAAAATAAAGGTTTTTTTTATAAAAAAAAACAAATAAATAAATATTATATATATATATATATATATATATATAGGAAAAATGCTGAATTAATTTGGGCCCTGAGATTAAATCGGACGGTTGAGATTAAGGCTGAAGAAGCACAATCACATAGATTGGCTGAATTAAAAAAACTTGGATTGCCAAGTTTTGCTCACTTTAAAATCCATTTAAATTATAACCACTTCTTTATTAAATAGTCATAATTTATTATATTAAAAATAACGATATTGCAAGATTAGCTTATCTTGACAAAATTATTCACTCTAAAAATAAAATCATTATAAATTAGTAATTCATTAATTAATTAAGCTTTCTAATTCTAAACAATGTACGAAAAATATCTATTGCGACAAAAGAAATTATATTTAAACAAAAATAGATTCAAATATTAAGAACGACACTTTTTTAAAAATGAGAAAGTAAGTAGTAATATAATATATTTAATTTTATAAGAAATAACATTTATGAAATAAATTTATCAAGTAAAATAAATAATTAAAAATCTTTTGGTATTCCTATAAAAATTTCATAACACATATATTTTATTATTATTATTATTATTATTATTATTATTTTAGTTAAATGTGGGGAGTCAAAATTGGGTGTCAACAATATTAATTAATTAATTTATTTTGACTTTAAAAAATATTGAAATTTGCAGTAAAGAAAATAGTGCAAAATCTTTAAAAAATAAGGAAAGAAAAATTGTTTCTTTTTATTTAATGGTAGAAATACTTTAATCTTTGAATTAGAGCTACTCAAATATTCATATTATTAGATAAAGTTTCTTATGCAAAAAGATCTAAGGTAATATATTATATACACACGCCTAACTTATTAACTTGAAATAACCCTAATAACATTATTAGTATCAAATTCTTGTTGTAAACTTAAAAACAATATTTCTTATAAAATTATTACACAATAAATATTGATAAAGTACACAACACGAAAAATAATAACTAGTTCTCAATAAGTTTTAAACCAAGTAGTTTGGACACAAAATTAGATTTGTTCTTATAATTGATTTGGATGATACTGGATTTGACTATTATGATGATTTGATACACAGTCTTCAAAAAGCTTTTGATGATGACAACATGAACATGAACCAGGTTCACATACACTTATTAAGTGCGAACAAGAAAAAAGGTGGTTACACATTCCAGTTAGAAGAAGGAAAACACGTCCCAAGTAGCATACCACGTAATAACAAGAAAAAGAGTTTGTTTCCTACCTACACAGAAGAGGCGAACAAATTCTAATTCGAAAATGATTTAGTTTTCTTAGGAAAAACTAATTTCTTTCCTTATAGAAGTCAGATAAGGGTTTAATCAAAATCCATAAAAGGACAATGCACGAGACGGAAGAAGTTGTCTTCGCAAAATCACAATCATGAGAGTTATTATACGCAAAGGACAATCTAACTGTCCATAAAAGCTGAAGAAAAGAAGTTCTAGAGTTAGGATTTATTTTGAGTATAGTGGTGCATTGATTCATCTTGAATCAGTGTTAAGAGTTGTGGGAATATTGTAACAATATGTGAGTTTGGCTTCTTGGAGAGTAGAGTCTTTGTGAGAGTTGTAACAAGAAGTGGGTTTGACTTCTTGGAGAGAAGAGTGTTTCGATTATAGGTAATTGAAAGACTTGTTTTAGTTAGTTCATTGAATATTGAGTTGTAATCGTGATTTAAGTGTTGAAGAATAATAAAACTGTGTTATTCCCTTCCTTGAGTGAGGAAGGTTCTCACGAGAAATCATTGTGTTCTTATTTGTACCCTTTATTAGGCAAGTATACAAGAACCTGGTTCTTGTTTTAGGGGTAAAGTTTTTTCAATTGGTATCAGAGTATGTCTTTTCATCAAAAGATTCACATCTTGAAAAGTATCGATGGCTACACCACCTACCCCACAGAAAGGAGCTTCCCAAACACGACCACCACTGTTCAACGTAAAGTACTATAGAGGATGGAAAAATTGCATGATAAATCATCTCATAGGAGAGAATCCATACCTATGGGGAGTTGTTCTGGATGGACCAAGCATACCCATGAAGAATGGAACTGATGGAATCACCAAGCTACCAAAAGAAAGGAAAGAGTGGGATACCACATATAAGCTAGCCATTCAGAACAAAGCCAAAACCAAGAAGATCTTGATATGCGAAATAGGTCTAGACGAATACAATCAAATCTCATTATGCCAAGATGACAAGGCAATATGGGAAACTCTGTGAACTTCTCATGAGGGAACAAATCAGGTAAAGAAGTCCAAAATTGATAACATGAACCGACAATATGAGCTATTTCGAATGGTAGAGGGCGCAAATAATACAAGACATGCATACCAGGTTCACTGCAATCATCAATGAAATGTACTCCTTGGGAGAAATAATTCTGAATGGAAGAGTTGTCATAAAACTCCTGAGTGTTCTCCCAGAGTCATGGGAAAGTAAAGTAGAGTCTATCACTGAAGCACGTGACTTAGATGTACTAGCTATGGATGAACTACTTGGAAATATCATTACATATGAGCTTAAGAAGAAACAAGAAAAGGAAATTGGAGGAAAGAGAAAGGAGAAAAACATGGTTCTAAAGGCTACAACACCAGAAGACTTTGAGGATGAGAATATTGCACTAATGACTAAAAGTTTCTCTCAAATATTAAAGATAAGACATGTATTTCAAAGGAAAAATCCTCAGAAAACAAACGAGAATGCAAGAGAACAGGTATGTCATAAATGTGGAAGTCTAAATCACTTTATCAAGTTCTTCCCACTCTGGGCTTTGGAGCAAAAAAGAAGCAGTTCAGAGAAAACAAATGAGATCAAGAATGATGAATACATTCCCACAAACAGATGGATAACAAATCAAGAAGCAGATCTGTCAATGAAGAAATATTTTGTCGCATTATGAAACCTGTCAGAAGAAGAGTCTGAGGATGGCTAATTTGAAAATAGTCATTACTTGCAATCGAGCAAACATATAAATATGACTTTCTTGCATTGGTTGCCATAACTGAACCAGAAGAAGAGATAAATATTTGTCAATCATAAGAAACAATTCAGGCACTAATGGCTGGATCAGATTCTGAAGAAGATAAAGAGGAAGATATGCATTGCAAGGTAAATCTTCATCATATTAAAGATAATCTAAACTCGTACTCAAAAAGGGAACTAGAGTCCCTATTGTACACTCTCATTAATACATATCAGATGGCAAGCTCTAAAAAGGAACTGATAATGGAAGACTATGCATCCCTAAGATAAGAAAATGAGAACCTTGAGAAACAAAATCATTGACTTTTAAATATGTTGAGAGAACTAAGCAATAACTTAGACTCCATGACTAAAATGAATGAAGATCTTCAAAAGGAACTTTATATGACTAAAACAGAAGTAGAGCATAGCATGAGTTGGATAAGGTCCTCCATTCTACTTGATAGCATTCAAAATGGTCAATCTCCTACAAGACATGAAATATGTTTTTACAAGAATTCCTCTAAAATTAAAAATCCTAACATAGACTGTTTATGCATTCATTGTGGATTAACTAGACATAAAAGTCATGCCTACCATAAAAAGTTAACTGCTCATAAAAACAATCTAAATTTTCTTAAGATTCCATATAAGGAAGGAGTCACGAAATTGGGTCCTAAAACAAACCCTCTCCCAAAATGGGCCAAGAAGAATCTCATTCATCATTTCTCTAACAAACAGAGACCCAAGTGGATCTGGGTACCCAAAACTAACCCGTGAATGTTGATTGCAGGGATCAGTGGGAGGAGAGTTGAAGCAATGGTACTTGGACATCGCGTGTTCGAGACACAGTCATGGTGACAAAAGTAACTTTCTCTTCCTGAGAAACTTCAAAGACGGAAATGTAGCCTTTGGAAATGGAGAAAACGACGAAATACAAGGAATTGGAAAGGTTGGCCCTAAGCATACTCAAGCAATAGATAATGTGTACTATGTAAAAGGATTACAACATAATTTGCTTAGTGTGTCCCAAAAGTGTGACAAAGGAAACAGTGTGCTTTTCACTGCTAAAGAATGTAGAGTGATAAACTCACTATGAGGAAACTGGTTCTTCTCGGAAAAAGGCACAAGAATGTGTACAAGACAAACATCATGAACCCTCAAGATAACTCACTCAAATGTCTTAGTGTTGTCACTGACTGTTCTATTCTCTAGCATAAAAGGATGGGACACATTAGTTTGTCAACAATAAACAAACTCATATCCAAGGAACTAGTCAAGGGGCTGCCAACGAAGAAATTCAACGATGATTAAGTTTGTGGAGCATGTGCTCAAGGGAAACAGGTAAAATCCTCATTTAAGCCAAAGATGATGGTTAGTACAACCAGACTGTTGGAACTACTTCATATGGATCTATGTGGACCAATGCGCATACAAAGTAGGGGAGGCAAAAGGTATGTGTTTGTGATTGTAGATGACTACTCTAGATTCACTTGGATGATATTCCTTGCAACAAAAGATGAGACATATGAAATGTTTGAAAATTTTGCGAAACTGGTTCATAAGAAATTCAACAATGAAATTACCATCATTCGTTCCAATCATGGATCAGAATTTGAAAATTCAAAAATGTGTGCCTCAAATAGTGTTGATCACAACTTCTCCGCACCAAGAACACCACAAAAAAATGGTGTAGCTGAACGCAAGAATAGAACATTAGAAGATATTGCGCGAACCATGTTGAATTTTAGCAATCTCCCAAAATCCTACTGGACTGAGGCTGTAAATACATCATGTTATCTCATCAACAGGTGTATGATCAGATCAGTATTGAACAAGACTCTGTATGAATTTTTGAAAGGAAGAAAACCTAACTTGGCACACCTCCGGGCTTTTGGATGTACCTGCTACATACACAACAATGGCAAGGATGCTTTAGGAAAATTTGATGCCAAGAGCGATGAAGGAGTATTTCTTGGATACACATCATAGAGCAAAGCCTACAAGGTACTCAACAAAAGAACAAATCACGTGGAAGAAAGCGTCCATGTCATCTTTGATGAAGGAAATAGTCCAAACGAAAGGAATGCGGAAGATGAACAATATGATATAGGCATGTCAAACCAGCAGTAAACTGGAGAAAGAATATCGAATGATGTCTTAATAGATAAATCAGATCCTAAGTCAGCCCTAAAATGGAATATGTACACGTACAACCCAGCAGTAGCCTCGCATCATCTTCCTCCCTCCACTCGACAAGCAGTACGTTCATACAACAAGAGCTGACTGCAGGATCATCCTTGCAGCCTCGAGATTGCACCACGCAAGGTCTAAAGGATGTTGGATCAATCTAGAGCGTCCACCTCGCTCTTTCTCCTTTCAAAATTTGTTGGATTTGGGAAGGAATCAACATATTCCCTGATTTTGGGATAGGCGTTCGAATTTGGAATTGGCAACTTCCTCCAATTCTTATCTGTTTCCAACCAATCTCCCCCCCCCCCTCCAAAAAAAAAATTGAACCCTAATCGCCCTCTCTTTATAAAGACTCTCTTATTCTCATTTTTAGGGTTGGGTTTTTTCACTGATAGAAGAGAACGGCTTAGCACAAAATCGATACAAAGAATAAATTCGAAATACACTCCATAATAGAGAAAATAATTCGTTTTAGATTTTAGTTTCACCCTTTCCGTCCATCACTCACCCAGGTTCATTTGAGTTTGAGGACACTCGTGAAGTCGTTGGTGGTGGAATAACTAGTTTCAGCTCGCCTGTCCCAGAACGCTGCTCTCGATAAGGTAACATTATTATTCTTGTTTCTCTTTTACCTTCTCGAATGAGGTGTGTTCTGTTCTATTTTCTGCCCTAAAGGTTTTTATTTAGGGGTCAATTTCATTGTCAGTTTCATTGTCAGCTTGTTCTTGATACATTATTGAATATGATTTGAATGTTGGCGAAATGCTCTATATGTGGCTGAGTTTTCTCTTTAGTTATTGTTAGTGGTTCTTCTTTTTTTTGGTTATGTTAGTTTATGGTCTTTTTGTTTTGAGTTGATTTAAGCGTTTGGTTCTCTTATTTGACTCTTCACCTTGCTTGTTGGGTATAGTTTGAGTCTCGTTTTTGTTGTGTAAGATATAGTTTTTAGTTTTATTATATTCTCGGGGGTTAGCTGTTTAAGATGCGAAATGATTGGATTAATGCGCAATTTTCTCCTTGTGAAGTCTTAATGTTGAATAGTCATGTCAAACTTTCAAGTAGTTTGGTCGGCTCTTGATTTGTTTTTACATGAATATGAGATCTCTTTACATGTAAAATGTTGCAGTTCACTTGTTTCCTCGTTAACTATTAGATGTCACTTTGTTTCATGCATGTCTAGCATTGTGTTTTGGCTATTTAGGTAAGTTCAATCATGTTAATACGTGTCTGGAAGTTTTGCCTACTTTTGGTTGCTTTAAACTGTTTCAGTCTCATATATTGATGTTTGATTTGCTCAAAAATGAATCTTTGTTTGTTGCCTTGTTAGTCCCGACCATCTTCTTGGTTTCCTCTTTGATCCATGTTGTTTGTTCGAGTTAAATAGCTTAGACGGTGAATTCATAAGTTGACTCTTGTGTGGGTTGTTCTCTGTATTGTTTCAAGTGCATCTTATAGTGAAATTGTATTCCTTTAAGTATGCTGCTTTCTAAAAGCTAAGCAGCCTCCTTCGATATTTCAGAGTAGTACTGTTTACTTTGTATTCATCAATTTTGCTTGACAATGTCCTTCTCTTTTTTACTTTATATTTTTATTTTATTTTATTTTCTTGTTGTAATGTGTTTGTCTGACTTATTCTTGGTTTATTAAAGTGAATTTTATTTTCTCTGGAGAGTATTAAGTCACTATTGGCATGCCTATTGTCACGACCCGGGAGCACCCCCTAGTCGTAACCGGCGTACTCGACCTCGAAGAGGTCTAATACAAGCCTCTTAGCATTCATTCATCGTATAAACACTAAAACCATAAGGAATTTAAAACTTTATTTACCAAGAAAACATTTCAAAGAAATGTTTATAGCAAGCGGAAGACTTTCTAGACTTTATACATGATGTCTCAAAACCATCTAATACTTT
>JAJOOO010019951.1:0-18781 GCA_029582685.1 Solanum piurae
CTAATTGGATATAATCGTGGGTTAAAGTAAAGTCTAAACCATTTTCCTTGTGGGATCGACCCCAACCTACAAGTTGGGTTCTTTACTTGATAACGATCACTTACGCTTCTTTAGGGAGGTGTAATTTGAGCGTATCAGCTCCGATAGAAAAGAAAGACCTGAACGTAGCTGCGAGGTTCTGGTTTGGCTTCATCAGCAGTACTATCATGCCATCCCAGAACGAGTCAAATATTTGCCATGCTAAGGCAACCTGTCTGGGTTGCATCATTGATGAGGTGAGGCTCAATATGAGGATGATTATGGCCGAGGAGACGATCATGAGGGCCAAACAACGCCAAACTTCTCTCCCCTTCCTAGTGTTGATTACCGAGTTGTGCAGATGAGCTCGGGTGCCTGTAGATGAGATGAAGGATGTGGAAGTGATTCCCACATATTCTACCGATATTGGTAGGATCGAGGCGGAGTATTTAAAGGATCATTCGGAGAAGAAGAAGGCAGCCCCGGTGGATACATCCCTGGTTGTTAATCCTCAAACATTACATGCAGAGGCACCTTTGTCCCTTCTGACACCTCTAGTTCCTCTGCTGCTACATTGCCTCCTTGAACTGCTGCAATTGCTATTTCCTGGACTCCGCTCACTCAGGCTGCATTACTCTGGATGGGGCAGCTAGCCCATTCTGCCGATCGTCGTGCTCCCAGACTTGAGGCCTCCATTCCGAGCATGATTCAGACAGCCCTGGATGATGCTGTGACACCATTGAGTGCTACCATTGATGCTCTTGCGGCTAGGATAGCAATGTGTGAGCGTGGCCAAGGGTCCACCGAGGAGGTCACGGCTCTGAAAGCCGCCATTGCTGCCCTGAGGAGAGATGTGGGCCAACTGAAGTCCACCAATATGTCTTTGATCTTTGGGACGATGGAGATCCTTGATGTGCCACTTGAGCCAGACATGCCTCCGGCTACCACCGTAGATGATATTCGAGTTGAGGAGGTAGCTGATCCCAAGTTTGAGGCGGAGATAGATGAGGAGATGCTGGATGTTGCTGAGGAGGTTTCTTACGAGGGATTTACAAAGACTGAGGAGGCCATGATCGATGCAGCTGTGCAGACCTCTTTGGCTGACCCTAGTAGAGCTGGTGAGACTGAAGATGTGATTTCGGGAACTAATTCCCAAGTTCAGAGTGATACATCGGGCACTGATGACCAGACAGATGGAGCGATTGTTTAGACAAGATCCCTCTTTACCTCCCTCTCTGTCTTATTTTTATTGACTTGTGGATATTATTTTGCTTGCATTTGAGGACAAATGGTTTTTATTTGTGGTGGGGGTGAGGCCCACCTTTTGTGACTATTGTTATGTCTATATATTTGGGTTTTTGTGGTATATATTGTGTCACTGTATTTGTGGATGATTGAGCTTGTGGCTCCTTGTTTTAATTGCAAATGATTTTTGGACCCTTTCAAAAAAATTTGTGCCACCTCTTGTTTCTGTTTGAATGTGGGTGTTCTCTAGCAAATTTGATTATCGGTCTTGATCAATACCGATGACTTGAATAGTGCTCATAATCGAACAAAAATGAATGTGCGGCTATGATGAGGCCAAATGAAGTTGCATAAATAATATGTGAACTCTTTGCATCTCGTTGTGACTAGCCAAGTATCAAATTGAGTCTCTTGTAATGAACATTGCACAATAGCGAAAGTGTGGAGTCTTGTTTGACATTGGTGTCAATGCCTTGTGTGATGAGCTTACCGTGAACCATGTGTGACGACACCTAGATTTTCCCCGTTGGTCCGATTAACTAAGTGATGCAAGCTCTTGAGATGATCTTAGGCAACCTTGAAGAGTGTGAAACAATTTTACATTATACCTCTTTTTGTGGCCTCTTCTGAGTGTGTGAACTTCTCTTGAACACCTTTTGAGCCTTAACCTTTTATTGGAAGAAACTTGATGAAATTGTGACTCTTCTTGATCCATTACCTTTAATCCTCATGAATTGTGGTTTGTGTGAATAGCCAACTTAGGATAAAAGCCTAAGTTGGTGGTATGGTGAAAATAGAAGGTAAATCAACAAGTGCAAGAAAGTCCCCTTTGACCCATGATTTTGAGAAAAATGGAACCCATCCATATATAAAAAAAGAGAGAAAAAGAAGGAAAAAATAGAAAAAGAATGAAAAAGTTGTGGAATAAAGTTGTGAAAATGCAAAAAGATATGGGGTTTCCAATAGTCCATGGAAAGTGATCAGTGTGGTGACTTGTGAGCACAAATGAGAATGATGAAGAAAAGGAAAGAAAGTGTTGTTCACACCACATTTCATGAGGATTACATCCATTGAGCCTAAATGACCATACCTTTACACCCAGCCCCGTTACAAGCCTTGGAAAGACCTTTTTGATATTGAGTGAGCTGAAACAAGTGTTGATTGGAAAATACGGGCAAATCTATGGGTGAAGTCATGCATTGTGTTCATCTTTGTGAGTGTGAGTGTTACATTTGATTCCCGAGCTTTAAATTGTTGAACCATTGTGTGTGGATATGGAATCATTCTTTGTGTGAGGACATTTGAATATCTTTGTTGAGTTCGAACTTGCATTTGAAGCAAGTATTGTGAACTTGAGAGTCTTTGATAATGGTGAGTCACAACTTGAATCTTTGAGTGCACAATTGATCCTTGCATAACTTGAGTTTTTTTGTGTGCATTCATGATTGAGTCTTGTGTAGCACTGTTTTAGACATCTTTTTTGAATTGCTAAACTTGAGTTTTACTTGAGGACAAACAAAAGTTTAAGTTGGGGGTGTTGATAAGTCTACGATTTGGACTCATTTAGGGCTTTATTTTAATATATTTAGTGTCCTCAAATGAATATTTTGTGCCAATAACTGATGTAAATCCTTGATTTTCAGGTATTTGGATTGAGGAACAAAACATGGACACTAATGAGCAAAAAGGAACAAGGAAGCTGAAAGAACGAAGAAAAAAAGGCTTGATGATCGCCTAACCTATTGGGCGAGTCGCTGAATGGCCATGATCTCGCCTAAAGTTCCAGTGTGCCAAGCCCTGAAGGAGAAAATCAAGTCGACGATAGAAAAGGGCAGTGGGCGAGTCGCCAAACGGTTCCGTGATGTAGTGCTAGATCGCCCAAAGTTACAGAACTTGAAGATGCTGAAGGCTAAAGCAAAAAGGTGATGGAATTGAGCAAAGGGCAGATCACCGAATGGATCGGCGATCCCGACTTATTGCGTCTAATGGTCCTTCGCAGCATATTTTTGGCGACTATAAATACAGTTTTAAATTCATAGTTTAGTGGAAAATTATGGATCACTTTTCATTGTTAGAGAATAGAACTCTGAGTTTGGAGACAATAGTTTCCTTAGCTTTGAAGATTTCTATTTTTGAGAAATTGGAAGTGGGTTTTTTGACCTTTGTAAAGACGAAATTAATTTTACCCAGTTGATGGAAACACAATTTGGTAACGATTTTTATCTGCTTATGATGTCTAGCTAAAACCCTAATTCTTGGGATGTGATTATGTGATTATAGGTTGATTTAGCTGCTGGGTATTGCTAATTGATAGTCTAAATGTTTTTTAAAGTGATTTTATTCAGTAATTGTGGCTTAATATAAAGGGTTGTAGTTGCAAATA
The DNA here is from genome assembly GCA_029582685.1 of Solanum piurae. Taxonomy (NCBI): domain Eukaryota; kingdom Viridiplantae; phylum Streptophyta; class Magnoliopsida; order Solanales; family Solanaceae; genus Solanum; species Solanum piurae. The sequence goes on from JAJOOO010019951.1 coordinate 3,647, forward strand.
CAACTCTACCTTCGTGTTTTTGGCTTGCTCGAGAGAGAGGTTTTGGAACCAAAATTATTGAATTGATGGTCTGTGGGTATTGGGTTGTCATGGGTTCATCTCGAGAGAGTGAATCCTAAGCCCTTTTCCACACATTCAGCTCGAGAGAGTGAATGGATTAAAGCATAGGCTATTCTTAAATGCTGCTTATTGGTGTTCGAGAGAAACCAATTTGATTCGGGGTAAATTGTTCGAGAGAAAGTTTATCCCCACTAAAGTCTAGCTGATTCACTGATTTACATCTATTTACTATCAGTTGCAATCACCCATTTGTCTACCTTAGCTCATAATCCAATCACATCCCAAGAACTTGTCTCTTTACTTGTTTATTTGTGTTATTTGTTGCTGCTGTAGTTGATAATTACACTCAAATCCCCCCTGTTATTTGACACTTGTGTCACCCCTTAACTTGAAATATGCTTTTATTCGTAAATGTTTTTACCTATGATTGACTTGAACAAATTTGTACTTAGCTCTTGAATCTTAAGCACGTACCACTCCCTGTGGGATTCGACCCCAACTCACTTAGTTGGGTTATATTACTGCCTAACGACCGTTGACACTTAGAATTGGAAGAAGTGTCCTGATACGTAAAATCAATGGTAAGTACAAATTCTACCTTGGCAAGTAGTTTCCTCTTCTCTCGGTAGGAGGGATATTCCGGACTCCATGATAAAGCTCTCATGGTCTTATTTTCGGTTAAGGCTAATATCCCACAAAAATGATTGTGTTTTCTTCAAAGCTTTTTATGCGTCCTTTATGTTAATGTAATTGACTATGTTTTATGATCTCCATGTCGTTTCTTCTTTAAAAACTTTTAAATGTTTCATTATGGTCATGCCTACTCGTTTTGAGTCATTTTTACTATCATGTTCATGTTTTTGTATATTTCCTCATACTTAGTACATTCCATGTACTAATGCATACTTGTGCCTACATTGTTTCACAAATATAGGGTCTAACACTCCTATTCTCCATTCTCGTGGCTTGTTGATCCTTTTGAAACTTTTGAAGATCGGTGAGTCCTCTTGATCCGAACGCCAAGAATATTTATTTTCTTTCATGTCAATTCTTTATTCAGACTTGTATGTGATGTATGGGTTACGTCCTAATCACTTTCCAAATGATGTAATAGATGACTTTAAGGCTTATGTTAGACTTCCACTTTTATCAAACTCTTTATGATATAAAATTGACTTTTGAATTCTTTAAATTCTATTATCTTGTACGATGTATGCTAAGTTGCTTGTGCGGGGCCTCTCGGGGTCCTATACGCTATGTTACACCTAGGGTATACTTTGGTTCGTGACAAGTAGTTCAATTACACGCAAAAAAAACCTCAATCACAATTAACAAGTAAGTCATGCATAAGCATCAAATGCATTAAGTCACAATAGCCAATATCTTGTCGGAACCATTTCCCATCGGCACAATATGACTAACCGAAACCATTTCCCATTGGCACAATATCAAATCAATAGACAGAACCATTTTCAATCGGCTTTATATCACTAGTGGAAAACATTTCCCATCGACTTTATGTCACTAGCGGGAACCATTTTCCATCGGCTTTATAAATACTTTCTGGAAATGACTTCGGCATCACAACACTCATTAGCAAAGAACACTTTCCAGTAAAGACCTCGACAACATAAATAATCACATGTCTCATCACAGTGTTCATAAAAAATGCATACAAGCAATATCACACCACACAGAAAAGACATCAATTTACACAATTCAAGTTCTCGTGTTTTTAAGCATTTTGATGAATCAATCAACAAAGGTCATAATAAGGCAATTTTCATCATCATGTTCATCACATAACCTCGTTCATTTCAACCCCTTTTTATTTATTTAGATGTAACAAGTGGTCAATTTAAACCCTTCACCTCATCCCCATCACTCCCAACACACAAGCAACGAAGGAAGTACACGAATTTTAGTAGAATATAAAGTTTAGGAAGCCACTTTCCTTAAATCTATCAACAATACTCCAAGAGTTGAGTCTTGCCCTTTCGAATCTCTTCCAAAGCCACACAATCTGTAATAATCAAGTATTTACAATCACTCATCGGAAACAACAATTCTCACATCAATTGTGTAAAGAAATGAGTCAATCAACTCAAAACCCAATTTCAAAATGGAGGTTTGAAGTCAAAAAACAATACTTGAAAATGATGCTTAAGGCTTTAAAAACTTATGAGTGAAAATCATTTCAAAAAAGGGATCAAAACCACCTCAAAATCACTGATTTATTAAATTATTGGGTTCTTGATAATATCCCCAAATTTATCATTTCAAAGCTTGATTTGAACATATAAATCAATAAATAATAACGGGTAAATGAATATTTTGTAACACCTCGGTATTTGAAAGAGATAAATTTAGAAAAAACTAATTTGGATAGAGCCAAATCTGAAATTTTACAAGTTATGCTTAAGTTGTGAATTTTGGATCAACTTCAAATGATCATAACTTGCAGTATATGATGAGTTAGGTGGTCCACAATATATAAAATGCAATTTCTTGGAATTCTCTTTCCAACGCCACTGAGTTTGCTAATATTCGAGCTCGTATGAGGGAGATATGCTTTTTTGAAATCAGGTTATCCAATTAAGGAAAGTTACCCAAAAATGTGAGGGGTATTTTGGTCTTTTCCTTACCCCAACAACTTAAAACAAATTTTGGTAATATTTAGGGGTCTAAACTGATTTAGTTCAGTTTTTACAATCCTAATTTATGCTTAGGGTTTTAGAAAAGAGTTCAAGAAGAGAAAAGAGGAGAAATGAGGGAAGATACAAGGCATTCATCGAAATTTCTTGCGGATCGAAGGTGGTTTCGCCAAGGGTTTGATCCCTAAGAGGTATGTGGGTTCTCATAGTATTGGGTTCGTTCAACCACACACCAATCATGCTATTTTAATGCAGTTTCGTTCTCAAAGTAGAATGATTTGAGTTCTTGATGAGTTTTCTTGAAATTCCATTTGTAATCTTGATTGTTGAGATTTTGATGAGTTCTTGAGATAAAAGTTAGAGATTGGAGGGTTGTTTTGAGTAGATTATCATGTACTTATATTGGGTATTCGAATCTAAGTGATTGGAGAAGAAACCATTCGATTCTAGGCGAGTTAGGGTCAGAAAAAGAGAAAGAAATTCATTGGGGTTTTCTGGGAAAGGGCTGGCGGGCCACCCTATCATTGCACCAGCAAAGATGCTCTGTAGTTCAGGCAGACGCCCTGCGCCACTCAGGGCGCCAGGGTGGCCTGCCCCACCCCTTCTCCGTCGTTTAGTCCGTATGAATTCTTTCAAAGGGTACCTTTACTCCCCTTTGATTCTAACTACTCTAAACTACTTCTAATTATCCAGAAATCATTCATAACATGAAACATAACCTTGAATTCATAATTCAAATTAAAGGTAGAGTTAAGAGTCAAGTCTTGAGAGTTCTTTCGAGTCTTTTGAGAAGTTTTTTGCAAACCTTTTTAAAACTGTTTTTAAGACTTGAGCATTTGAGTTGAGGAAGAGTAGAGTTGAGTTCATTTTCTTTAAAATGATTTATGAGAACTAAGTATTCCCAAGAGCAAATATTTCTATATGTAAGATGAGAGGAAACACCGATTTCCAAAAGAGTTCATGAGAAGTTTGAGTACTATCTTTTTTTAGAGAAACCTTTTGAGTAATAATCTCAAAGTTAAGGATGATGAAATGTTTTCATTAAAACATATGAGCTAAGTTATATTTTATGAGTAGTATTGAGCACTGATATGGGGGAGAGTTCAAACAACTCACAGCCCCCATAATCCATATAGCCAACGTGGATATAAAGGGTCATACTTTTTAGATGATTCCTTGTTACTTTTTAGCATAGACTAGTGGATCTACTTAGTTGAGAAGTTCTATACCACGATAAGGTATAGGACAGTTCTGGCAGCGTGGATGAGACACAATATCATCACATATCTCATAATGATGGTTGTCGGTTAGAGAATCTCCTAAACAAAGTTTATTTTGTATTTTTACATACTAATTGAGTTATATTGTATTTTCCAATACATTGAGTTGTTATCTAAAATTTTAAAACTTTTCTTTATATCGCATCATTGTCATTGCTTTTATATTGAAATAAGGTTGAGTTGAGTTGAGACGAGGTAAGTTATTTCTTCAGTACCAGTTCAAGCTTATGTCATGTTTTAGATTTCCCTTTACATGCTCGTACATTCAGTGCATTGATGCCATTTGGCTTTCATCCTCTTATGATGCAGATACAGGTAACCGGGATCATCAACCAGCGCTTCATTGATCCAGTTGAGCTCCAGAGTTGTTTGGTGAGCCTTTTTGCTTCCGGAGGATCCCTTATTTATGTTTTATCACTCCAGTTTTGTTATTAGGATGTCGTGGGTGTTGTCCCGACATCCATCTCAGTTAGTAGAGGCTTCATAGATAGATAGACAATAATTCATGAGTCTTTTCATTTTCAGTTGGTTATGTTGAGTCCAGACTTGCCACTTTGGTTAGTTGAATGTTTCATTTCTAAAATATTCTGAGTATTTCTCTGAGACATTGAGTAAAGTGTACTTTTGATTTCATCTTATTTATGAGTAAGTCTTCCGCTAAGAGTTGAGCCAGGCCAATGGTTTGCTTGGGTCCAACAATGGTTCTCGAGTGCTGGCAATGCCTAGGGTGTAGGCTCGGGGCATGACAAATTTAGGGTTAAGAATCATTACCCAAATGTTTTTCCTCGAGAAACTTGTCCAAATCGTCAATCTAAAGCTCCCAAAACTAATAAAAAGGTGAAATGGGGCTTAAACCCCGAAATGACAGCAAAAACCCTCTCAGGTGTCGCTTAAGTGAACCCTGCAAAAGCTTGAGGTCTCGATTTTGCGAACCAGGTTCCGCTTAAGCGACCATTGCCTAAAAGACACCCGCCAAAAAGTTCAGTATCGCTTTTGCGAACCAGGTTCCGTTTAAGCAACCATCGCTAAAGCAAACCAGGTTCCGCTCAAACGAAAACTGCAACACCAAAAAAATCAGCCAACACTCAAAACATAGAAAGGACTCTCAGAATTCGTTCAGAACTCCGTGCACACAAACTACATATGCAAATCAATTATACTTGACATTCCAGACGTAATTGAACCATCAAAACATGAATCCGAGGTCTTCTTGACCCAAAATCCGTGAAAACCACAAGAAACTAACTCATTCCTAAAAAGACTAAAACAAGCTTGGGACCTCTCAAAAATCAACCAAGATCTCACCTAGGCCTAAAATCATCTCTCAAACCCAACAAAACTCTCATAATTCTGATCCGAGCATCCAAACCCTGAATGTTAACCAAAGCCACAATTTCACAACTTATTACCTCAGATTCTCAAAAAGACTAAAATCTCAAACCGACAACGCTCACGGATTTGATTTCACATTTCAGGACTGATGTAATCGACATAATTCCATTTTGACACTCAAAACTCCAAAAGACACTGGAAACCATTTTCTTAACAACTTTGCCTTTCAAACTCAAAACTTACCAAATTCTCAACTTCTAACTCAAAGTTCAAAGATTTTTTTTTAAAACTTAATCAAAGAAGACTCAGGATCAATACTAGGAGGGAAAATTGTAAATTCAGGAAACTTTCAAAAAATGACCGACAGGGTCATTACACATACCTTGATGCTAGAAGCCCAAAAAGAATGGAGGATTGAAGACTTGGTTGAAACCCTAACTCTTCTTCTTCCTTAGCCTTGAGAGAATGGGGGGATGTTGAAATGGGTACATTGGGGGCTTAAAATGTTTATATAGGGCTTAGGGTAGAAGGTTAAATGGCGTAGTATTGGGTTAAAACAATTAGGAAAAGACTCAAAAGCCCTCTAAAAATAATGGTCGAGTCTTACCTACGATTTGGACCTACTCTCTATAGATGTTTCTATGGACCATACTGGTCAACTGTAGATATGTTTAGAAACTATTATTTGGACCAACTTTTGATGGAACCCATGTACGTCTCGTAGGTCTTCTTACGGTGTGTACATACCAACAGTAGAAACAAACTTTACCCCTTAAAATTCCACTTAGTCTGGGACTCACCTATGAGACCTACCTATGACTCTTACAATGGTTGACAGATCGTCCTGATGAATCGTAAAAAGGGGTACTAGGATTTGATTTTTGTAAAATTGTTTTCCCACTTCCTACAATTGCCATCTAGGGCCTGTAGAAGCTTTTACGCTCCGTAGATGGAACCCGTAAACCAGACTTTCAAAAATTTCTTTTCCTCCTTTTTCCATGTTTCGAGGTGTTACACAAATGTAGGTCAATTTGATCTGAATACATATGTATTCACATAAATAAGCTTTTCAATTAACGAAAACTTAAGTTATTCTTAAAAGGCAAAAAAGTATAACATTATTACATACGAAATCTATTCTCATTTTTCTTTGATGTTTAATAATTTTCTATGATAAATGTAGTTTGATCTGATCTGAAGAGTTGTGACTTTTCTGAAAGGTTGTGACTTTTCCAAAAGGTTGGGACTTTAATTTTCCAAAGGGTTATGGCAATTTTGATAAAGCACAATAAGAACATGTTCATACTACCATTTGTTGTCTATAAATAGAGGGTTTCCTCTCATTTTTTGAATAACGAATTTTTAGAACCTCTTCTTATTCTACACATAGAATATTTAGTGTACCTTAATCCCATTGAGTGGTTCGTACACCGTGATTTAAGGTACCAATAAACTGGTGAGTACGATTATTTTATCTTGAGAGGATATAATCCATTAACCTTGGATACTTGAGGGGAAATGTTTTCTTTAGGACATGTTGTGCACTCATAAGGCTTGATTTTCTTGTTTTCAATATTGTTTCTGGTTTCTTGGAGATTACATTTTCTTTACTGGTTTTAACTTTCTAGTTTTGAAAAATACTTTAAAAATGTTTTACATTGAGGTTAGAAAAATGGCTATAACAAATGTAGATTGATTTGATCCGAATACATATGTATTCACATAAATAAGCTTTTTAATTAATAAGAGCTTAAGTTATTCTTAAAAGGCAAAAAAGTATAACATTATCACATACTTAATCTATTCTCATTTTACTTTGATGTTTTATACTTTTTATGACCCTTATAATGCACGGATTTGAATTAATCAATATTCAACGAGACTATAAAAAATGAAAACTGACAATAAACAAAATAAATTGTAAAATACACATGAAAGACATTCCGGATATATTAACTTTCAACTTCCTGCGTACTTTATGTACTCCAGATAGGTCAGTTAGTCAAATGTCCATCCTATATCATATTCCTTAACAATATATTTCACTTCCTTTCTCAAATTTATAAAAACTTCTAAAATCGTTGATGATTTAAAAATTTCACATAAATCATTTGTCATATTAAATTATATATTAAGTTTAGAATATAGTTGATAGATCATAACTAAATAATAAAATCGTATATAAAAGTAAATCTCTTTTATTCATTAGTTTGATGTGAATACACTCAAAGTTATTTTTTTTCATGAAAACGTTTATCAATCAAGTTACAATTATAGTTAAAATAACTAGTTTGTATGTTATTTAGTTTTTCCCCCTAAAATAATTGCTAGTCAAACTTCAATTACTCTGATCCTATCCCATCTAATCCAACCCACCTAACCCACCAAACACTACTTAAAGGAAAATACTAATTAATTCCTGATGTTTTAACAACTTGATAATCAATAACTCCCTATTAACTTGGTCACTCCCACCCGTCTATCCCTATCCCCACTATATATATCCCACTCTCCCTACAACTCTTTATTAATTAAACCCCAAACCCCACTCTCCATTTCTTATATCTCATATATTAATTTTATTCAGCAGAAACAATGAAGAAAATGGGCCAGATCAAGCGTCGATGAAATCCTGGAGAGGACGAACTATTGCAGAAGCTAGTAGAGGAACATGGAGTAGAGAACTGATAGCTTATCAAGCAATCAATTCCTAGTCTATCTGGAAAATCATGTAGGGAGCGTTGGGTTAATCATCTTAATCCTCAAGTGGATCATCAACCTTTTACTTCAGAAGAAGATGAACCAATTTTAAAGCTCATGAAAAATTCGGTAACCAATGGGTTATAATAACATCTTTGTTACCGGGTCGAACCAATGACTTGATAAAAAAAATCATTGGAATTCCACCTTTAAACAAAAGTGTTCTTTCATGTCAGAAGATTTGACATTCCAAAAGCCTCAACTGCCATTGAAGAGATCGTGTAATATCGGGCAAGGTATATATTCAGAAAGTCCATATGAATCTCATTTGAGCAATTTGGATTTTTCTAGGTTTCCTCAGTTGTGTCTTTATCCACCCATTGTCCCACCCTATCATAATTTTCCTCTTTTTACAATCTCACTAGTAATGCCCGATCCATTAATATCTCTGAGTCCATATATATCTGATTTTCTCCATACTTATAAGACCAGAATTATCATTCTGGGTTTTTTAAATTTGGGGCTTAAAATTTGATGGAGTGGGTTTAGATGCTAATACATGTGTCAGTTCAGCTACTTTCTCGATTCGGTTTATCGGATTCAAATTTTTGCTAGATTTGAATTCGGGTGTAAAGAGAGACTTCGAGATGTTGATTGATCAGGCAATACTAGTGAAATTGATGAAAGAGACATAATTTCACCTAGTGGGGTAATGGACGAATTAAGACTCAACTGAGGTAAGTTAGATAAATCCAAATTGCTCAGATTAGATCTATATGGACTCACCATTGTTAATGAATTAGGAATTACTCGTGAAAATGATGAAAGAGGCAAAATTTCACCTAGTGGGGGCAATGGGACAAGATGTGATATGAAAAGAAGTAAAAATTATGTATCATAGTTAGAGAATGAAAGGGGCAACCATGGATACTTTTGTTAACAACATTGGCGTTAGCAAAAATTGAGTAAATATTGAATAAGGAGGAGGAAAAATGGAGAGAACATAGTTATTATTTTCGTTAAACTTTAATTGAGGTTTTTACTGTATCTCATTAGATTATTCTAGGAATGTTGGATAAAAAGAGAGCAAATTCTATATTCCTAAGAAGTGTATGGAAGTCCCAATCACCCCCACCCACCCCAAAAAAATTAGAAAGAAATTAGAATTGATGATTTTTCAAATAACTTTTTTGATGAAATCGGTCATTTTTATATTATTTGAAGTGTAGTTACTAATATAGGTTTTTCTTTGGTCCTTTTATATTTACATTTAACCATTGAGATAATAATCTATGGTATTCGATTAACTAATTGTTATTTGAGGTGGTATGAAAAAAAAAATTAATCGATGGTTTGTTAAATTAATAGATGGTATGTTTTTTAGTTTTCTAGAGTAATATCTATTCTAAAATTGATGATACTTTTTTTATCTAGAAATAATTTAATTTTATATCTTCACCATTACTTTAGCATTAAAAAATGACCTACAATCAGACACCAGTGTTAGTACCCAATTAAGCTGATTTAACTATATAAGACAAACTGAAATATATCAGATGACTTATTTTAGTAAATAATTAAAAAGAAAATAAAGATTAGTTATAACACAAAAGGAAGTCAAGTTAGTAGCTAACTAAAACTAATGGTGGAAAGACTTTTTTTAATAAAAATATTTTAAATGACAATATATATTTATTCTTTGTCTTTCGTGTGACTCAGTTGTCAAGTTCTATCTCATTTATAGATCAATTGATGAAATCAAATGTGCAAGCATGACATTCTTAAAGTGTTATTAACGATTCAATAGTAGACAAGTGAGTGAGGCTTACTTTTTTGGGATGTTCTACTTGATTCTAAAAGGTGTATAGTTAATTTTATGGAGAGATGGTCGATCCAGAATGGACTACACATTTTTTAACGAAGTCATATATTTTGATTCCATATATCAAACAAAAAATATCATATTATTTATGAATCATTTATTGGAATAAATTATCAATGACATAATATATTTTTTATTGTGCTTTTTTAGTTGAATGATATTTTTAAAGTCAATGGAAAGTAGTTTTTCAAATACTATAACTTACGAAGCTCGAGCATTGAAAATTGTCATAAGAACAATAGTATCGAGCATATGACATAATCGATTGTGTCAGTGTCATAATGCCCCATCTCATTTGAGTTCAATTGAAAATAACAAAGGTTCTTTAAAAAAATTTAACAAATGCAATGTCCGAATGTAATTCTATTATTGAATTTGAAGAAATATGAAATATTATGCTTACAACGTACAATGTAGAAGAACATTATTGGTTGAATAATTTTTATAATATTCGACACATTTGGTTAATAATTTTTAATAATCGTGTGTTTAGTGCTAGATGAAAAGTTACATCTCGAAGTACCAATCACGTTCTAAATGGATTTAGATATTCAAGCACTTAATTACATATTTGTATGATTCATTATGAGAAAAATGTATTTACTAAGTAGTAGTTGAATGAAGAACAAAATGACTTCAAGTGTAATTAATAAAGTAAGCCTATTTTTTTCTTTGTTATATATAGTTCAACTTTAACATAATTTTTTTTTGCAATCTATACTCGGAAAAGTTTTTCAAAGAAGCTAGGGCATGTTCTAATGTTCTATTCAGACACAAGTATGTTGTGCTGGTCAAGTATTTAAATATGAAATAAGAATGCATAGTTTCAGGAAGACCTGGTTTGATGAGTTCAATCCCGTAAATACTACATGTAACATGTAGTTGCAAAAAAGTTATATGAATATATGGATATCGTATGTGCACATTATCTACTGATTTTTTCTTCCAATATATATGAAGCATGTGAAATTCTTGAGGAATACATATTTAATTAAGAGATGAACAAAAAAAGTTAGAAAAAGAATAAGAAAGTTGTCAAGTAAAAGTTGTGTTATCGATGAAATTTTAGAATCTAAGATTGTTTATACAAATAGTGTGATGCAAATCTGTTACAGTCTTAATGATCTTAGCAAATGAAATATAGAGTGTCATGAAATATTCTAAAGAAATCTCCAAAATGCTTCATTTGAGTTATATGCCTATCTAGAGAAGTTGCATAATACCATACTTCAACAAAAATGATAGAAAAATATATGTAACACCTCAAAAATCAGAACTTAGATTGAACAAGAGAGAAGGGAAAACCACAGAGGGGGTCAACCCGTCGTGAAGAGGACCACGACCCATCACCCTGCTAGTGGTTGTGCACCCAACAAAAGGTGAAAGACCAAGGACCACTAAACGGTTCGTGAAGCTCCACACGGGCCGTGAAGTGGCTCGTGAGGGGGACACAGAACAACCATGGCTACTTTGAAGGACCACGGACGACTAGACGGTCCGTGGAGCTTCACACGAGCTGTGAAGTGGCTTGTGATAGAGGCTTGATAGACTTTGAGGTTTGGTTCAACTTCAAATGATCATAACTTTCAGGGCAAAATGATTTAGCTGGCCCACGACCTATCAAAATAAAGGTCTTTAAGTCGTCTTTCCAACTCCACCAAGTTTGCCTAATTCCGAACTTGGAGTAAAAAGTTATGCTAATTTTAGTGAAGCCATGTCGGGAAGAGCATCTTCACGGCCCACTTGATGGGCCGTGGTGATCTAGACGGCTCGTGAAGCCTTTCTTGAAGTCACCTCATCAACTTTAAGTGAGGTTTCACCCCCAAAGATACTGGTCAAGCACCACAAACATCAAAACAATCCGTGAATCTCCACACAGACAGCGAAGTCGTTCGTGAAGTGGACTTGCTAGACTTAGAGTTTAGGGTCAATTTTAACCGACCATATCTTTCAGTTCAAAATGAATTAGGTGGACCATAACCTATCAAATTAACGATCTCTGAGTCCTCTTTCCAACGCCATTGAGTTTGCTAAAATCCAAGCTCGGAATAAGAAATTATGCCCCTTTTAGTGAAGCCCTGTCGGGCAGGGCATCTTCACGAGCTGCTAGATGGGCCTTCGTCATCATGACCACCCATGAAGCCTGTCTTGAAGCCACTTCGGCAACATTTGAGTCTGGGTCACATTCGTATTTTACCCTATGCATTGGACACTTAAACTACGTCGTTTGATGCCTAAAGTAAGTCGTTTTACTCAGTCTAAGCCTAATAATCTAGTCAAATAATACCCAGAATCCTCATTCTCTAAAAATCACCTAATTTAGAGGGAAAAGAAAAGGAAAAGTCGATCGTTTCTCCCAAGAACAACCAGGGGTGTTATTCAAAGTTCAACCTCGAAAACCAAGGGTTTCTTCGTAGATTTCGTCACCAAGTATGTGGGATTTCACTAGTGGGTTCCTTTCACCCATTAGGTCCCTAGAATTCAGTCAGTTCATCAATTTCTCATAGACTGTTCAGACCTAGGGTTTTTTCAGATTTGATATTGTGATTTTAGCTGTTATAGTTCCCATGATCTAAATAATATGATTCTTGGTTATTTAGTCTAATTTGCATGTATAGAATTCATAACCCTAGCTTGGATCAACTATCAACTCATGAATTATACTTGGTTGGAAGATCAGTCAGAAAATCATGCTTTAGATATTGAATGCCATATCTTTTAGTATTATTATGTACATTCCCAGATAGCCTGTCAGCATTTTGAGCTACTCAGTATTTCAGTGCATTTTAGTTTTTCATTCAGTTGGGAGTAAACTTAGCACCGAGTTGAACTAGGGTTCACCGTATCCTCACAGTCCCACAACTACGTGCCAACGTAGGTTCAAAAGTACCCTCTATTGGGTATCAGTTTTAGTGATCACGCCACATTCATGCCTGTATACCCCTGTCAAGGTATATTGGGTCCTCTCGATGGGGCGTATACATCAGACTCCATGTTTAGATCATGTGGTTTATGTTGTTTAATAGTAGCTCCCATGGTCATACTCTTGTTGCATTGATCATGTTATCAACATTGACTTCAACATTCAGTTCAACATATTAGTTACATGATTAGTACTTGGTCATTGCATTTAGCTTTGATTTCAGTTACACTTCCGTACAATGTATTTCCATATTCATTATTATGTTGCTCAGTCATATCATTGTTCAGCTTAATATCGATATCCTGCATGCCCAGTACATTCTAACTACTGACGCATACTTTGCGCTACATCGTCGTGTGATGTAGTTTCAGGCACTCAGCATCCAGATCACGCTTAGTTCGAATCTCAGCTCACATTCAACAGCTTCAGTGGTGAGTCCTTATAGTTCGAGGACATTTCATTATGCTTGGTTTATTTAGTTACTTTCATTTTTTTCAGTATTTTAGAGTTAGTTGGGGACTTGTCCCAGCAACTCATCAGTAGTAGAGGCTTTCAGACATAGAGTTAGTATTTAGTTGTTTGGGGTTGTTTCCCCTTGACCTATTCAGATTTATTCTCATTTGGAGTCCTTAGTTTAGACTCAGTTATTAGTTATGCTTTCGCTTTCTTAGTTATATTTTAGTATGCTTGTGTATGCCAGACTCAGGGTTAGCTTGAGGTCACTTGTGATCCTATGTCCCGTGTTATGTCTAAGGGGTAGCCTCGGGGCGTGACAATATAGAAGAAAAGATGTTGAACCTCTTCATGTAACAACTCCAATTGTTCACAGAGAAAGAATCAAAAGATATTGAGACAAACTAAAAAAAGTATATCATAAAGAAAGTATCGTAAGTATAATACAAGTCTTTATTTTGTTTTAATTTTCACAATAAGCTAATTTGCTTTTGTTTATTATTTATAGAAAAATTTCAAGTTATTACATTACAACTAAACAAATTTGTTCGCGGACAATACACAGTGCCGGCTCTTGCTTACAAATTTTTAGGCCAATGCCTTAGGCCCCCAATTTATGGGGGCCTCAAATTTTTATAAATAAAAAATCATGTTTAATTTTTCATGAAGATATTTAATTATTTATAATAAAAAGTACATATATATATATATATAATATTTTTTTTCGCTAACACTCATATTATTTATCCTTTTTAAGTCCTTATGCACTCTATTTCTTCAAATCTTTGATAGTTAGAGTAATATTCTGTCAAAAATATAAATTAATAGCCGAAAAGTGTTGAACAAAATAAATTACAAATATTCTTTTATTTCTTCGTAACTTTTCATAATAAAGTAGGGTATACAGGCGTATACCAAATTACCAACTTTTTGAATTAGATTCTATGATTCTAACTCTTATCTTTATTTAAAATTTATCAACTTATTACTTATAGAACTATATTATCGATTAATATAATAATTGTCTCAATAATGATGGTTTTTAATGTTGAATTGATAAAATTTTGCTTAAAAATAATAATTAAAATAAATAAATACAGGAAAAATTTATTTAAATTTTAGGCCTCTAATTAAAATTTTGCTTTAGGCCTCGAATTATGTTGAGCCGCCCCTGACAATACATATACACCATATCCAATAACTTCTCTTTTACGGAAAGTCAATCTACAAGTTAATTTTCCTTTATTTCTTTTTTGCATAAATTTTCTTATGTTAATCATAATTTTTTTTAGAGATGTTGTTTTTGATTTGAATATGAATGAATTGAATGTTTCACTATTAACCTTGTTAAAAAGGTTTTAGAACACAACACATATATTTTACTAATACTTTCTTATATATGAATCAGGTAAAACAAAGTGATGTATAATAGTACCTATGTAAAAAAAAAAAATCAATCTGATCTTAACATAATAAAATGCTTCATTAATAAAATAAAGCAAGAGTAGTTGATTTTGTTCAGTATGTCTAAGTAAATTAACCAAACTGAATCCAAGAGTATTCTTCATATCCAAACTCTTGATTAACTCCATACTCTCCCAATTTAGGGTGTGTTTAGTATGAAGGAAAACATTTTCCAATTTTCTCATGTTTGGTTGGGTAAAATATTTTCCAAATCAATTCATTTTCCTCAAATTCAAGGAAAATGACTTCCCTTCAAAACTTAAGGAAAACATTTTCCAAACTTTCCTCCAACTTCAAATTACAATATTTTTGTTGAAAAAATTAATTTAAAGCTTATTTTTAAAAAACATTTTTCAACTTCAATTTTTTTATTTTTTTTACCCCACC
>JAJOOO010019952.1:0-26460 GCA_029582685.1 Solanum piurae
ACGTAATTGAGTTTCAGGCAACTTATGTCAACAAACTATATACGAGTTAGCTATATCTGACACTTCTCAGTCTACTAAGATAATCTTCACCCAAGTCCTCTTAGTCCTAGAGTGTTACACGATTTACCCTCGCCTATAATGGTGTTCAGGTTCTTTTCTCTCGAACTTGAACGTAATTGAGTTTCAGGCAACTTATGTCAACAAACTATATACGAGTTAGCTATATCTGACACTTCTCAGTCTACTAAGATAATCTTCACCCAAGTCCTCTTAGTCCTAGAGTGTTACACGATTTACCCTCGCCTATAATGGTGTTCAGGTTCTTTTCTCTCGAACTTGAACGTAATTGAGTTTCAGGCAACTTATGTCAACAAACTATATACGAGTTAGCTATATCTGACACTTCTCAGTCTACTAAGATAATCTTCACCCAAGTCCTCTTAGTCCTAGAGTGTTACACGATTTACCCTCGCCTATAATGGTGTTCAGGTTCTTTTCTCTCGAACTTGAACGTAATTGAGTTTCAGGCAACTTATGTCAACAAACTATATACGAGTTAGCTATATCTGACACTTCTCAGTCTACTAAGATAATCTTCACCCAAGTCCTCTTAGTCCTAGAGTGTTACACGATTTACCCTCGCCTATAATGGTGTTCAGGTTCTTTTCTCTCGAACTTGAACTTTAATTCCAATCAATTAGATTAGTTCAACTTTTTCCTAACTGTCATTTCTCTCTCTAACAAATGGCAAATACAGGTTTAACCTATGCGTGCACTCATCAGGATATATAAATGAAAACTAAACAACATTTTGTAACCACAAATTGCCTGTCACTAGTTTTACGAAATCACACTTAGAATTTTGTCATGGATCCCACAACCCCAGTCGTGGTGTTTAGCCACTCATTATTTCATGTAAATATTTAGAAATATAAAATGAAAACATGTTAGAAAGTACTTTCGAGAATAAGCAATCAACAATCACTTTGATATTTAAAGAATCCAAAATCAAAATCAAGCTTAATTCCAAATCAAAAGTTGAAACCAAAAGATATCAATTATGGAAAGTTGTTCGTCATTCAATGAAAGGTAAGATAAAAAAAACATAAACACGCCCTAATTAATTTAAATACGGTGTTTTTAAAATGATTCCTACTCGAAGTAGGATTGAATTGTCGGATACTTCACGGACGCTACCACGGTCCGTCAAGGGCTTCACGGTCCGTGAAGCCTTTCGTGGTCTTCACTTGGAATTCCCTAACTTGGGTCGTCAATCCTTGCAAACTGGAAATTTCTCCACGGACAACACCAGGATCGTTAAAGAGACCACGGTCCATCTGGGTGTCCGTGGTCTTCACTTGGAACTCCCCACGTTTGGGTCTTCAATGCCACCACACTAGAATTTGCACCACGGACAACACCACGACTGTTAAAGATACCACGGTCCGTCTGGGTGTTTGTGGTCTTCACTTGGTTAAATTCCCATTTTCAATCCTTGACTTCTGGCCACTAGTTCAACTTCACGGACTACATCACCGTCTGTCTCGATCTTCACGGCCAGTATAGGAGTCTGTGATCTTCACTTGGGTTATCAGCAAACTTCATTAAAAGGCAAACCTACTGGATAGAAACCACGAGTAGCTTCACGGCTCGTTCGAAGGACCACGGCCCATCAAGGGCTCCGTGGTCTTCACTTGGACACCAGAATCTCAGATTCAGCTTGCATTTTCTTCTTTTCTTCTCTTTCACAGCTACCTGTTTTACCTGTACAAACACTACCAAACACATCATATCCATATAACTACACCTGATTTTAGTATTAATTCTTAGTTGTCAAGCATCAAATGTGCCAAGATTTCGCGGCACATCAACATCCTCAACTTAGAACCATTACTTGTCCTCAAGTGATGAGAAAATCATACATTCAGCCCTCAGATCATACATACACTTTTGAAACTATGCAGCAGCTATCTCAAACACAATTTGTATCCAAAACCATGAATCTAACATGCCAGGATCAATATATGACATTGCATTACTCACAGTCGATCATGCTTATGCCTGTGATTATCAGCTAACACAATCTACTCTCAAATGCAATCACTGTGTCCTCACACCAATGAAGTCCCTCACTCATGATAATTGGGACTAATTACTATGCTCACACTCTCAAAGAAATTCTAACACTAACAACACACTACCATAGGCTTGCCCTTGTTTTCTACGCTCTATCTTTCAAACAACTGGAATAGGATCACTGTAGGACTTTATTGGATTGTAACATAGGCTCAGGCTAGGGAATAAATATTTGGGTTTGTGAGTGATTAGTCCCTTGGTTTTCTTAAGTTTCATTTGCACACAAATCTTTTCTGAGCGACTCCCTCTTTAATTTCATTACAGCACATCCCATCAGCCATTATTTTTTTATTGTTTTATTTTTTTATTTTTATGCATTTAGCTCACTGGTTGAACCTTCTTTTTCACTTCTTTTTTCTTCTTAGATTGCAATCACCCTCAAATTAGGCTTTTGGCCTGAGTTGTGACATCGTATCTTCGGAAACCAAGGGATATGATATTTACTGGGTAAGAACAAAACTTGGTTTTTAGGCTCAAATAGGGTTCAAGTGATAAGCTTTTTCTTTGGTTGCTTTATTTTTGGCTTCTTTTTACTGGTTTAACAAAAATGGCCTACTTATCCTCTCCTTTCTAGTTATTCTTAGATTTAAGCAAGACTACTCAGGCAAGTTTTATTTTCTGCTCCTAGTGTTAGACTTCAAGCAAAACTCACACACACACATGACACAGGACTACATTCTCCAGTTTTTTGGTTCACCAATTAGTTTATCAGACTAGCAGTGTTCAACATATAAGTGTCTAAAATGTCATATAAAGATCCTAACAGTCAAATATCAGGTCAAGGTAATCATTTCACACAGATTAGCTACTACACAACTCAACACACCAACAAAAACACACAAAAATAGATTAAAACAGAGTCAACCTTCATTCTTTGTAACAACTAGAATGGCAGGTTGCTCACCACCCCCTCCCCAAACAAAAAGACTTTGCCCTCAAAGTCAATGAATAAAAACAAAATAGGGCTATGAGGAGTGGTCATACCTACGGCGCTCGAGGCGCCAGTAGTCGGCTCAGCATCGACACCCTTATCAACAGGTGCATTCTTAGAAACTATTGCAGCATTAGGTTGGCTACCACTCGCCGGGGAAAGTTCTGTGCTACCATAATTCCCAGCTAATACTGCATCACTTTGTTGTTGTTCAAGTACTTCTTTTTTGCGATCTTCCTTCCTTTATGCCTTGCGTGCTTTCTTGTGTTGCTTTCTTTCTTCTTTGGACATGTCAGTTGGTAGCTCATCATCAGATTCTCTAGCCTTTTTCTCTCTCTTGTCGAATTTGTTTTTAGGGAGTTCCCCCCAAATATCATCAAGAGATTGAGTAGTAGATTGCTCATCGAATATCTTCATTAATGACTCTGGCATGACTGAAGTATGCACCTGTACCAAATTTTCAGCCAGTTTAGTAATTTGGGCTCGCATCTCAGCTAACTGCTTCTGGAACTCTTCATTATTGCTTGGGCCTGCAGCCTGCAGCCTGCAACTGTGTTTGGACATGGGTCTCCAAGCCATCCATCATGTACTTCAAAACATCAAGCTCATTTTGCATATAATTTTTAATGCTCTTCTCCGCAGCTAACCCATTGTTCTTTATAAGCTGGGGCATCCGGTGGACGATTTGGTTAACCAAGGTTCTGGTCTGCCACTGATTTGCAACCAATTTTTCAAGAAAAATAGTTGGGAGAGTGATATAAGTACCTGCAACCTGGGGGTTTGAAGCTGGTGGCGATAATGGTGCCCCCGAAGCTGGCTGTGATGACTCACCCAGCTCAATTTGGTTGGTAACCTGTGGGATGACTAGTGGTGTATGAGGTCCTATCACTAATGGTCCCGCTGCTCCTATTTTCCTACCATAAAAAGGATTATTGACATCCTGAATTCATGAAACTGCAGTTATCTTAGATGTTTCCACTGGTTTATCTACCAACTTATTTGGAGGAATATTCGCCTGCAAACAAAGCTTCCTTATTTGACAAGGAAATGGCAAACATGCTCTCTCATTCAGCGCTCTATCCTGCATCTCGATGGCGATGATCCGACCCGCATTCACAAGGTACCCGGCCATGATGCATGTAACCAATGATGCTAGTGATGGAAGCAGTGTATTGTCATTTGCTGTGGGACATAACCGTGCTCGAACTATTGACCACCAGACCTTGGCTGGAAAAGTCAGGGACGCTTTTGTAAT
Organism: Solanum piurae; assembly: GCA_029582685.1. Taxonomy (NCBI): domain Eukaryota; kingdom Viridiplantae; phylum Streptophyta; class Magnoliopsida; order Solanales; family Solanaceae; genus Solanum; species Solanum piurae. The sequence continues at coordinate 4,323 of JAJOOO010019952.1, forward strand.
CTGCACATTCGGATCAGATACCCATGGTACTACTTCTCTTTTTGTGGCAATATACCCGGCAATCCAATGCATGACACGCTCTCGTGAAGTAGGGTACTTCATCTCTGATTCACTCGTGACAGCATGGTGTTTACCCTCAAATAGTCCCACAGAAGCTGGTGTTGTATACTCAGGGGCATATAGCATCCGATTAATTGCTTCCTCTGAGATGTTCACCGTAGTCCCCCAAATAATGATTGTCTAATGGAGCCAATGTTGCTGCAAGTGTCTTCTGTGCTCTCCTTGTTGTTTCAGTTTCCGTAGCCATGTTCAGTAGAGTGGTGGCGTAGACAACATAAAATCTCGAGGTAGATAGCCAGCGTATTCCGTAGGAGCATTGGTCATCCACTCAAACTACTGAATATGGAATAGTCTGTAAATATCTGAAAATGCCTTGATGTCTGCCATCACTACCCTAGTTTAGGGCATGAGCGGTCTCTTTCTAAATCTCCCAGACTTGCTCGTAATTCCTTTTTCAAAGAAATCTTTCGATCTGTTCACCGTCCACATAACTCTGAAACAGTCAATAAGTTGTTGTCGCACTGCTGAATCAAATTCGTGGATGCTCACATACTGGACCATTGTATCACTTCATCATACCCTCCTGCTGCACCTGTCTTTGTCTGAGCTCCCATATTATCCTCTGGTATTTTTGCAGGTGGAGAAATAGTAGCATCTTCCCAAGAGCCGCTTTCAGACTCTGCATTGCCCCCCGAGTTATCAGTAGACTAGCTACCTGACCCAGTATTAGATTCACTACCCGATGCTTTACTGCTACCGTAATGACTTCCTCTCTTTTCATATTGGGGAGGGGTGTCCTAGAGAATGGCCCTCTTTGTCTATGCTCTAGTAGCCCGAGGTGAGTGATCTTCAGGTGTGACATTTATTTGCACCTCAAAATTACTAGCTTCAAAGTCGTCATGACCCTCTGATTGAAAAATTATTGGGGGGGGCAGGTTTTGTTGCATTCTTTCGTTGGGGAGGCATAGTACCTAAGAAACACAACACTGATTAGTACAAAACTCAATAAAATGACACATTATCGGGTACTCAGACTTCCCTTGTGTAATTACCTCATGACGCCTTGCCTTAAGAATGTTGTCACCCAATCTATCATTGGGAAGGGAAACATGATCAATATATGAAACAAAAACAAAAGTACAAAAATTAAACTGTACAAGATATAAGTAAGTTGCACGGGGGCTTCCACGGGCCGTGGTAGATACCACGGTCCATTAAAACCCTCGTGAATTTAGCTCAGACTGAGTGTGCAATAGGAAGTTTACCAAGTAATGTTTACAAATAGTTACACGACCCATGGAGTGAACCACAGTCTATGATACTGGTCGTGAACCTAACTGATGGGTGGAAGGAATTTAAGTGTGGTCCACGATTGGTTTCACGGCCGTGGTAGCTTTCACGGTCTGTAAAACCTATCATGGTCTTACACTTAGCCAATTTTTTAGTCATATTTTTCCCAACATTCACTATATTACAACTCTACAGCACCAAACCTTTTTCTACACAGGATCAAAATGCATTATCAACACCACTGGGTCTCAATCATACATAAATCCAACAATAGTAACATTCATTCAACCAAACATGTACCACATATCAACACTATCCTTAATGAATTCAACTACCCTCATAAACTCACAACTAATTCTGACCCAGTGTAATCATACTCAATTTCAAGAACAATAAACAATACCCAATTCAACTTAACCCACAACAAATCATTACTAATCAAAGTAACTCGTCACATAATCATGCTAAACTCGACTAAATCGAAGTAACTCTAACTTGTTTTTGATAAGATCAAACTTATAACAAGTTATAAAAGAACTTACTTGGAAGTAGAGGGAAATTTCGCTCATAGTTAGAAGATGAACTTGGACTTTGAATTCCTTGGAAAATTAAACTTAGGGATTCGACGTAGGGATGAAAATCAGTCGTTCAAAGGTGAAAACTCTTGATTATATGAATAGGAACCGTTATAGATGAGAGGAAAAGAAAAGAACTGACCCTTGGCACTTTGGAAGACCTATATACATTTAATTCTAACTTAGGTTGACGCGCGGGTCGGTTCGGTTCACTGTTAGTAATGGGTAGTGGACTACAGACCATGAAGTTGCCCGTGATGGGCATCACGGTCCGTAGAAGCAATCGTGATCATGACTTGAGCCTACACTTTTTACCTGAGGTTCACGAGAGGCTAGACGGTCCGTACAATCAACGACGGACCATGAACCATTTTGTGGCAATTTCCAGTAGCCTCTTTTGGTTGTTGCTAAGGATGACGGACCATGAAGTTGCCCGTGAAGAACATCACGGACCATGAAGCTGCTCGTGAAGAGCAGTCTACACCCTGTTCCTGCACTTTTTATCCCAGTTTCTCCTAGCACACATAAACACACAGTGATTCTATAAAAACTACAAAAAATAAGGAAAAAGGGAAATACCTATTACAATTACATCTTGAGTTGCCTCCCAAGAAGCGCACAATTTAACGTCGTGGTGCGATGCAGGTTACTTGATTACTCAGTCTTCATCAAGTTTATATTCCTCCACTATCTTCAGATCTTCTCGAACACCCAAGTATGCCTTGATTCGCTGACTATTAGCTTTGAACCTCTCACCCTTGTCATTTTCAAAATCAATGGCACCCGATTGAAACACATGTGTTACCTTAAAAGGTCCAAACCATTTGGATATCAACTTTCTCGGAAACAGACGAAGCCTAGAGTTGAAAAGTAACACCAAATCACTAGGAGTGAAGCTTCTTTTCTCAATGTGCTTGTCATGATATAACTTTATCCTCTCCTTATACAGTGCAGCCCTCTCATAGGCTCTTAAACGAAACTCATTCATCTTATTGATCTGATTCAGCCTTAGGTTTGCAGTTTGGCTCCAACTAAGGTTTAGCTTCTTCAAAGCCCAGAGTACTTTATGCTCTAGATCAACTGGCAAATAACATGTCTTTCCAAACACCAATTGATATGGAGACATACCAATAGGCATCTTAAATCTGTTTGATATTCCCATAAAGCATCATCTAACTTTCGTGCCCAATCTATCTTATTGGCATTCACCGTTTTAGCCAAAATTGCTTTGATTTCTCTGTTGGAGACTTCTACTTGGCCACTGGTCTGTGGGTGATAAGGTGTTGCCACCTTGTGCTTTTTAACACCATATTTGGATAGAAGAGAACTAAAAACCTTGTTGCAGAAGTGAGAACCGCCATCACTGATAATAGCTTTGGGTGTGCCGAACCTAGAGAAAATATTTTTCTTCAGAAAACAAGCAACATTTTTGCCATCATTCTCAGGCAAAGCAACTGCCTCAACCCATTTAGACACATAGTCCACTGCAACCAATATGTACTTCTACCCATAGGAGCTCACAAATGGCCCCATGAAATCGATGCCCCACACATCAAATAATTCCACCTCCAAAATAGGTGTAATGGGTAACTCATTGTGCCGAGAGATGGCTTCTTGTCGCTGGCACACATCACAACTCCTTACCACGTCCATCGCATCCTGATGAATTATGGGCCAGTAGTACCCACACTAAAGTATCTTGTGGATTGTCCGAGCATCTCCATGATGACCACCTACCAGAGAGTAGTGACAGACTTTTAGAATATGTAACATCTCAGCTTCAAGAACATATCGCTTGATAATGTTGTCAGTGGACACCCTGTATAGATAAGGTTTATCCCAAAATTACTTACCCACGTCATGCAGGAACTTTTTCCTTCGTTGATATGTCAGCCCCTCAGGCATCAAATTACTAACGAGAAAATTAGCAAAATTAGCAAACCAAGGAATAAGATTAAGAGTAGCGCCTAATACCTGCTCATCCGAGAATACATCATTTATTTCAAGCTCCAAATCTTCCTTCTTTTCAGCCTCCAACCTAGCAGGTGATCAGCTACCTGGTTCTCACAACCTCTCCTATCCTTATCCTCAAAGTCAAACTCCTAGAGAATCAACACCCATCTGATCAACCTTGGCTTGGCATCTTTCTTCACCATGAGGTATCTCAGAGCTGCATGATCTGTGTGAATTATCACTTTAGTGCCCAACAAGTATGCTCTGAATTTCGCAAAAGCGTACACCACAGCTAGTAGTTTATGTTCCGTGATTGTGTAATTTCGTTGTGCTTCATTCAGTGACTTACTAGCATAGTAAATCGGATGGAACATCTTGTTTCACTTCTGCCCCAATACAATTCCTAGAGCAGTACCACTAGCATCACACATCACCTCAAATTGTTTGGCCCAATTTGGGCTAATGATCACTGGGGCATAGATTAGCTTCTCCTTTAGGCATTCAAAAGCTCTAAGACATGCCTCATCAAAAATAAATTTCACCTCATTCTCCAAAATCTTGCACATGGGGTGTGTAATCTTAGAGAAGTCCTTGATGAAATTCCTATAGAACCCGGCATGTCCTAAGAAGCTTCAAACACCCTTCACATAAATCGGCGGAGGTAACTTTTCAATCACCTCAATTTTGGCCTTGTCGACCTCTATCCACTTTTGTGACACCTTGTGCCCAAGGACTATGCTTTCCTTGACCATGAAATGACATTTTTCCTAGTTCAGCACTAGGTTGGCCTCCTCGCATCTCTGTAGGGTCATGCTAAGATTAAATAAACAATCATCCAAGGTATCACCTACCACTAGAAAATTGTCCATAAATACCTCCAGAGTGTCCTCCACCATGTCCGAGAAAATAGACATCATACACCTTTGGAATGTTGTTGGTGCATTACATAGTCTAAATGGCATACGTTTAAACGCAAAAGTACCATAATGACATGTGAAGGTGGTCTTCTCCTGATCTTCAGGAGCAATTGATATCTGGTTGTAACTAGAGTATTCATCTAAGAAACACTACCACATTTTGCCAGCCAACCTGTCAAGCATTTGGTCCATGAAAGGCATTAGGAAATGATCCCTCAAAGTCCACTTATTCAGCTTCATGTAGTCCATGCATACTCACCATCCAGTGACTCGTCTCTGCGGGACTAACTCATTCTTGGAGTTTGCAACCACAGTTATACCGCTCTTTTTGGGCCCACATTGCACTGGACCGACGTAGTGACTATTAGAAATAGGGTACACCATCCCAGCATCTAACCACTTAATGATCTTCTTTTTGACCACCTCTTGCATAGGTGGGTTTAACCTTCATTGGTGTTCAATGCTTGGGCTGCAGTCCTCCTCGAGTTGAATCTTATGGGTTCATATACCTGGAGGTATCCCGATGATATCCTCAATGGTCAACACAATGGCTCTTTTGTACCTTATCAATACCTTGATCACAGCCTGATCCTCTTCATCATTCAAATCTGCAGCCAAAATCGCAGGTAAAGTGTTGTTAGCTCCTAAATATACATACCTCAGGTGACTGGGTAGTTGTTTCAGTTCCCGCACCGGTGGTTTCTCAATGGATGGTTTTTCTGGAGGATTTGGTCTATTTTTCAAGTCCAAGTCCAATTTCTTTGGTGCATACGAGTGTCCTCCCATACCCTGGAAAGCATTCATGGTCTCTACATAGTCAGATCGGAAATCAACTTCAAAGTTCATCAGCACTACAACTAAGGTTTCAACAACCATCCTCTCTTCTATGGGTACTCTCATTTCTTCTTTATTTACAACCTCTAATGCAGACACTACATTCATGTCATGTGGCTATTTCATTGACCTACAAATATTGAACTTAGCCTCTTCTTCGTTGAGTCTAAATTTCGGTTCTCTTTGCTCAATATCTACCAATGCTCATCATGTGGTAGAAAATAGTATTCCCAAAATAATGGGAACCTCAAAATCTACTTCGCAATCCAAGATCACGAAGTCTATCGGAAAGATGAACGTGTCCACCTTTATAAGCACATCACATAGGATTCCCACAGGCTACTTCACTGACCTATCTGCCATCATTAACCTCATTGTTGTGGGTCTTGGAACTCCTAACCCCAATTGCTTATAGACGACCAACGACATCAAGTTGATATTGGCTCCTAGATCACACAAGGCCTTAACAAATCTGATTAATCTAATGGTGCATGGTATAGTAAATGCACCTGGATCTTTCTTCTTCTGAACCAGAAACCTGGTAGCAATAATGATGCAATAATGAATATCGTTAGTCAAATAAATACTTACAGCTATCTTTTTTATAACCAAGTCTTTTATGAACTTTTCATATCCTGGCATCTGCTCCAGAGCTTCCACCAGTGGTATGTTTATTGAAAGTTATTTTAGTTTGGTAATGAACTTTGCAAACTTCCCATATTCAGCTTTATTTTTAAGCCTTTGAGGGATAGGAGGAGGTGGTCTTGGGATCTACTGTAAAGGCATGTTTCCCTGAACCTCTTTCTCTTTTCCTCTTGCAGGTTGTGCTATTGGGTGTGCATCCTCCAAGTCATCTTCATGTTCAGCTTCAACCTCTTCTGTTCTAGCTTGCTCCACAACTTGTTGTTTCTCAGTACCGCATAAATTGATTCATTAATAATCTTACCACTCCTGGTGGCGATGGCCGTGCAGTGCCCGTCCTTCTTAGGATTTTGGATTATGTCACTTGGTAGTGACCCATTCTTCCTTTGATTTAATGATGCTGAAAGCTGCCCCAACTACTACTTAATTTGCCTGATGGAGGTGGTGTGAGAGTCCACCAGTTGACTCATACTCGAGAAGTGACCTCTCATCTCTTTAACCTCTGCATCAGTTGACTCAACTTTCTGGAGTACCTTAGCCATCATGTCTTCCAGCTTAGATCCGCTAGAACTACCACTTGCCCGGTCTCTATTGCCTGGTGGTACATACACACCACTTCGATCATTTCTGTACCTATCTTTGTTCTGCCGGTTTCTCTGCTCACTATTTGCTGGCCTATCATATTTTGCTTCTCTAGAATAATTCCGACCTGCATTTCCAGAATTATAACCCTGGTTTCCCGAGTTATAATTCTGAAAACCTCCTTGATTGCCCAGGTAGTTAGCTTCCTCATCTAGATCGATGTCCTGATCTTCATACCTATTTTTTTGTCCTACTGCATTAACCTTTTCAGACTTGGCGACATTATGCTTTGTGAGCAGATCTATTTGAGTCCTCATGTGGCCATTTCTTGGTCCCTTTCTTCTTCGCTCTTCCTTTACTCTGCTGAAAGTTCACAAGTATACCCAAGATCTCTTGCTTCTGCATCCCTGGTGTACCATGACATGTTATTCTTTGACACCTCGTCCATCAGTTAAATGCCCTCTGAAAATGGCTTCCTCATAAAAGATACTCCACACACTGCATCAACAACAGGTTTAGTAACATAATTTAATGATTTGTAAAGTGCCTGTTTAAGATATCTCTCAGTGATACCATGGTTTGGACACTTCTTTAGCTTTTGGTTGAATCTCCACCAGGTGTCATGCATTGCTTCTCCTGGTAGCTGCTTATGGACACTTATCTCGTCTTTAATTTACAGCTCTTTTGATTCTCGAAAGAATCATTCCAGGAAAGCCTCCTTCAATTAAGTCCAAGTACTGATTGAGTCAACTAGCATCTCATTCAACCAGTTGGTTGCCTCTCTAGTAACAGACAAACGAAACAGCCTCAATCTCATCGCTGTTTGGATTACTCCAGGAATATCTTGCCACTTGCAAATCGCCATAAAATTCATCAGATGTTGATTAGCATCATCACCAGTTGCACCCCTGAACAAACCTTTCAAATTTAGCAGTTGAATCATAGTGTTGGTGATGGTAAATTTAACACCTAGAGGTACTGCACATAACACTATCGCTCCAGTTGCTCCAGCTATATCCAAGTCTAAGTAATCCCCCTCATACATCATGTGAGGTGGATGTTGTGCTCTACCCCTTGGAGGTATTGGTTGGCAATGGGGTGGAATAATTCCATTCACTGCCCTAGGTTGATTGTTCATAGCATTCAGCTGAATACTTCTTGCTATGGTTTTAGCTTCCAATCCAAATCTCATTCTCTGTTCCTCAAGTTCTTGTGCGTTCACCATCTTACAAATTATTTTCCTGAGTTCTGGATCATATGGGACTAAGGGGGCTCCCTTACTTCTGGTATTTGGAAAACACCGTTGAACTCACTTGAAAGAGACACAGACAAAGAACAAGACATAAAATTAGGAAATCTAACTACACTTAAAATAAAAGCTAGTAAAAACACTTCTGAATTGAAATTCCCCGGCAGCGGCGCCAAAATTTGATACGTCCAAACTTACACCTCAATTAAACAATTATGAAAAGTAAAATTGGGTTTAGCGTTAATGCTTTAATAACCGGAGTTGCAACTAAAGTCTAATTTAACAAGTAACAAAATATCATTTTTGAAGTTGTTTCAATAATTAACTGAAACTGGGATTGTGTTCTCTATAATGTTGTGTCTAATGTTCTTACATAATTGAGTTTCAGGCAACTTACGTCTACAAACTACACACGAGTTAGCTATAACTGACACTTCTCAGTCTACTCAAATAATCTTCACCCAGGTCCTCTCGGTCCTAGAGTGTTACACGATTTACCCTCGCCTATAATGGTGTTCAACTTCTTTTTTCTCGAACTTGAACTTTAACTCCAATCAATTAGATTAGTTCAGCTTTTTCCTAACTATCACTTTTCTCTCGAATAAATGACAGATACAGGATTAACCTAATGCGTGCACTCATCAGGATATATAAATAACTAAAACTAAACTACATTTTGTAACCACAAATTATCTGTCACTCATTTTACGAAATCACACTTAGAATTTCGTCATGGATCCCACAACCCCAGTCTAGTGTTCAGCCACTCATGATTTCACATAAATATTCAAAAATATAGAATGAAAGCATGTTAGAAAGTAGTTACGAGAATAAGCAATCAACAATCACTTTGATATTTCAAGAATCCGAAATCAAAATCAAACTTAATTCCAAATCCAAAGTCGAAACCAAAAGATATCAATTATGGAAACTTGTTCGTCGTTCAATGAAAGGTAAGATGAAAAAAACATAAAAACGCCTTAATAAATTTAAATACAGTGTTTTTAAAAAGTGTCTTACTCGAAGTAGGACTGAATTGTCAGATACTTCATGGACGCTACCACGGTTCGTCAAGGGGTTCACGGTCCGTGAAGCCCTTCGTGGTCTTCACTTGGAATTCCCTAACTTGGGTCATCAATGCTTGCACACTGGAAATTGCTGCACAGACAACACCACAGACCGTAAAAGAGACCACGGTCCATTTGGGTGTCTGTGCTCTTCACTTGGAACTCCCCACGTTTGGGTCTTCAATGCCACCACACTGGAATTTGCACCACGAACAACACCACGGACTATTAAAGAGACCACGGTCCATCTGGGTGTTCATGGTCTTTACTTGGTTAAAATCCTATTTTCACTCCGTGACTCGTGGCCACTGGTTCAACTTCACGGACCATGTCACGATTCATCTCGATCTTTATGGCCCGTATAGGAGTTCGTGATCTTCACTTGGGTTATGAGCAAACTTCACTGAAAGGCACACCTACTGGATAGCAACCACGAGCAGCTTCACGGCTCATTAGATGGACCACGACCCGTCAAGGGCTCCATGGTCTTCACTTGGACACCAGAATCTCAGATCTCAGCTCACATTTTCTTCTTTTCTTCTCTTTCACAACTACTTGTTTTACCTCTACAAATACTACCAAACACATCACATCCATATAACTACAACTGCTTTAAGTATTAATTCTTAGTTTTCATGCATTAAATGTGCCAATATTTCGCGGAACATCAACACCCTCAACTTAGAACCATTACTTGTCCTCAAGTGATGAGAAAACAATACATTCAGCCCTCAGATCATACATACACTTTTGAAACTACTCAGCAACTATCTCAAACACAATTTGTGTCCAAAACCATAAATCTAACATGCCAGGATCAATATATTACATTTCATTACTTACAGTCGATCATGCTTATGCCTGTGATTATCAGCTAACACAATCAACTCTCAAATGCAATCATTGTGTCCTCACACCAAAGAAGTCCCTCACTCATGAAAATTGGGACTAAGTACTATGCTCACACTCTCAAAAAACTTCTAACACTAACAACACACTACCATAGGCTTGCCCTTATTTTCTACGCTCTATCTTTCAAACACCCAGAATAGGATCACTGTAGGACTTTATCAGCTTGTAACATAGGCTCAGGCTAGGGAATGGATAATTGGGTTTGTGAGTGACTAGTCCCTCAGTTTTCCAAAGTTTTGTTAGCACACAACTCTTTTCTGAGCAACTCCCTCTTTTATTTCATTATAGCACATCCTAGCCGCCATTATTTTTTATTTTATTTTTGTTATTTTTTTCTTTTTATGCATTTCGCTCACTGCTTGAACCTTCTTTTTAACTTCTTCTTTATGCGTAGATTGCAATCACCCTCAACTTAGGCTTTTGGCCTGAGTTGTAACATCGTATCTTTGGAAACCAAAGGATATGATATTTACTGGGTAAGAACAAAACCTAGTTTTTAGGCATAAATTGGGTTCAAGTGATAAGCTTTTTCTTTGGTTGCTTTATTTTTGGCTTTTTACTGGCTTAACAAAAATGGCCTACTGATCCTCTCTTATCTGGTTATTCTTAGATTTAAGCAATACTACTCAGGCAAGTTCTAGTTTCTGCTCCTAGTGTTATACTTCAAGCAAAACTCACACACACATGACACAGGACTACATTCTCTAGTTTCTTTGTTCACCAATTTATTTATCAGACTAGCAGTCTTCTACATATAAATATCTAAAATGTTATATAAATATCCTAACAGTCAAATATCAGGTCAAGGTAATCATTTCACATAGATTAGCTATTGCACACCTCAACACACCAAAAAAAATGCACAAAAATAGATTAAACCAAAGTCAATGAATAAAAACAAAATGGTGCTATGAGGAGGGGTCATACCTACGGCACTCTAGGCGCAAGTAGTCAGCTCAGCATCGACACCCTTATCAATGGGTGCACTCTCAAAAACTATTACAGGATCAGGTTGGCTACCACTCACCGGGGCAGGTGCTCCACTACTAGAAGCCCCAACTAACACTGCATCACTTTGATGTTGTTCAAGTGCTTCCTTTTCGCGAGCGTCCTTCCTTGATGCCTTGTGTGCTTTCTTGTTTTTCTTTCTTTCTTCTCTGGACATGTCAGCTGGTAGCTCATCATCAGATATCCAGCCTTTTTTATTCTCTTGCCGGATTTGTTTTTAGGGAGTTCCCCCTAGATATCGTCAAGAGATTGAGTAGTAGGTTGCTTATCGAATATCTTCATTAATGACTCTGGCATGACTGGTGTAGGAACCTGTACCGGCTTTTCAGCTAGTTTAGCAACTTGGGCTCGCACCTCAGCTAACTGCTTCTAGAACTCTTTATTATTGCTTGAGCCTGCAACTGTGTTTGGACATGGGTCTCCAAGCCATCCATCTTGTTCTTCAAAATAACAAGCTCCGTTCGCATATCATTTTTAATGCTCTTCTCTGCAGCTAAAACATTGTTCTTTATAAGCTGGAGCATCCGGTGGATGATTTGGTCGACCAAGTTTCTGGTCTTCCAACTTTTCAAGAAAAATAGTTGGGAGAGTGATATAAGTATCTGTAACCTGGGGGTTTGAAGGTGGCGGCGATGATGGTGCCCCCGAAGCTGGCTGTGATGGCTAACCCTACTCGGTTTGGTCATCAACCTGTGGGATGACTAGTGGTGTATGAGGTACTACCACTAATAGTCCCACTGCTCCTGTTTTCCTCCTATAAAGAGGATTGTTGACATCCTGAATTCTTGAAACTGTAGTTATCTTAGATGCCTCCACTGGTTTAGCCACCAACTTATTTGGAGGAATGTTCTCCTGCAAACAAAGCTTCCTTATTAGACAAGGAAATGGCAAACATGCTCGCTCATTCAGCGCTTTATCCTGTATCTCAGTGGCGATGATCTGAACCGCATTTAGAAGGTACCCAGTTATGAGGCATGCAACCAATGATGCTAGTGATGGAGACAATGTATTATCATTTGATGTGGAACGTAACCGTGCTCGAACTATTGACCACAAGACCTTGGCTGGAAAAGTCAGGGACACTTTCGTAATCTGCACATTTGGATCAGACACCCATGGTACTGCTTCTCTTTCTATGGCAATGTACCCGGCAATCTAACGCATGACATGCTCTCATGAAGTAGGGTACTCCATCTCAGATTCACTCGTGACAGCGTGGTGTTTACCCTCAAATAGTCCCACAGAAGCTGGTGTTGTATACTCAGGGCCATGTAGCATCTGATTAATTGTTTCCTCTGAGCTATTCACAGTTGTCCCCCGAATAATGTTTATGTCTAACGGAGCAAATATGGTTGTAAGTGTCTTTTGTGCTCTCTTTGTTTTTTTAGTTTCTGCAGCCATGTTCAGTAGAGTGGCGGCGTAGACAACATAGAACTCTCGAGGTATATAGTCAGTGTATTCCCTAGGAGCATTGGTCATCCACTCAAACTGGTGAATTTTGAACAGTCTGTAAATATCTGAAAATGCCTGAATGTCTTCCATCACTACCCTAGTCTCGGGCATGATCGGTCTGTTTCTAAATCCCCCAGACTTGCTCATAATTTCCTTTTCAAATAGATCTTTCGATCTGTTCACCGTCCACATAATATTAAAACAGTCAATAAGTTGATGTCGCACTACTGGGTCAAATTCGCAGATGCTCACATACTGGACCATTGTATCATCTGGAGTCACCTCATCATCCCCCCCTGCTGCACCTATCTCTGTCTGAGCTCCCGTATTATCCTCTGGTATTTCTGCAGGTGAAGAAACAGTAGTATCTTCCGGAGAGCCGTTTTCAGACTCTACACTTCCCCCAACTTATTAGTAGACTGGCTACCTAACCCAGCATTATTTCACTACCCGATGCTTTACTGCTACCGGAATGACTTCCTCCCTTTTCAGACTGGGGAGAGGTGTCCTGGAGAATGGCCCTCTTTGTCTGTGCTCTAGTATCCCGAGGTGAATGATCTTCAGGTGTGACATTTATTTGCACCTCAAACTTACTAGCTACGGAGTCGTCATGACCCTCTGATTGAAAAGCAATTGGGGGGGGGGGGGGCAGGTTTGGTTGCATTCTTTCGTCGGGGAGGCATAGTACCTAAGAAACACAATACTGATTAGTATAAAATTAAATAAAATGACACACTATCGGGTACTCAGACTTTCCCTGTGTAATTACCTCGTTACGTCTTGCCTTAAGATGTGGTCACCCAATCTATCATTGGGCAGGGCCACGGAATCAAACGACGAAATAGAAACAAAAGTACAAAAATTAAAATGTACACGATATAAATAAACTATATGGGGGCTTCTACGGGCCGTGGTAGATACCACGGTCCGTTAAACCCCTCGTGAATTTAGCTCAGTCGCAGTGTTCAACATGAAGTTTACCAAGTATTTTTTACGGATAGTTACACAGCCCGTGGAGTGAACCACGGTCCATGATACTGGTCGTGAACCTAATTGATGGGTGGAAGGAATTTAAGTGTGGTCCACGATTGGTTTCACGGCCGTGGTAGCTTTCACGGTCGGTAAAACCTATCGTGGTCTTATACTTGGCCAGTTCTTTAGTCATATTTTTCCCAACATTCACTATATTACAACTTTATAGCACCAAACCTTTTTCTACACAGGATCAAAATGCATTATCAACACCATTGGGTCTCAATCATGCATAAATACAACAAGAGTAACATGCATTCAACCAAACACATACCACATATCAACACTATCCTTCATAAATTCAACTACCCTCATAAACTCACAACTAATTTAGACCCACTATAATCATACTCAAGTTCAAGAACAATAAACAATACCCAATTCAACTTAACCCACAACAAATCATTACTAATCAAAGTAACTCATCACATAATCATGCTAAACTAGACTAAATCGAAGTACCTCTAACTTGTTTTTGACAAGATCAAAGTTATAACAAGTTATAAAAGAACTTACTTGGAAGTAGAGGGAAATTTCGCTCACAGTTACAAGATGAACTTGGACTTTAAATTCCTTGGCAAATTAAACTTAGGGATTCGACTTAGGGATGAAAATCAGTTGTTCAAAGGTGAAAACTCTTGATTATATGAATAAGACCCGTTATAGATGAGAGGAAGAGAAAAAAATTGACCCTTGGCGCTTTGGAAGACCTATATACGTTTAAATCTAACTTAGGTTGACGCGCGGGTCGGTTTGGTTCACTGTTAGTACTGGGTAGTGGACTACGGACCGTGAAGTTACCCGTGATAGGCATCACGGTCCATAGAAGCAATCGTGATCATGACTTGAGCTTACACTTTTTACCTGAGGTTCACGAGAGTCTAGACGGTTCGTACAATCAACGACGAACTGTGAACCATTTTATGGCAATTTCCGGTAGCCTCTTTTGGCTCTTGCAAAGGATGACGGGCCGTGAAGTTGCCCGTGATGAGAATCACGATCCGTGAAGCTGCTCATGAAGAGCAATCTACACCCACTTCCTGCACTTTTTATCCCAGTTTCTCCTGCACATATAAACACATAGTGCTTCTATAAAAACAACAAAAAATAAGGAAAAAGGGAAATACCTATTACAATTACATCTTGGGTTGCCTCACAAGCAGCACATAATTTAACGTCGCGGTGTGACGCAGGTTACTTGATTACTCAGACTTCATCAAGTTTACATTCCTCCACTATCTTCACATCTTACCGAACACCCAAGTATGCCTTGATTCGCTGACCATTATCTTTGAACCTCTCACCCTTGTCATTTTCAAGCTCAATGGCACCCGACTGGGACATTTGTGTTACCTTAAAAGGTCCAGACCATTTGGATCTCAATTTTCCTGGAAACAGACGAAGCCTGAAGTTGAAAAGTAACACCAAATCACCAGGAGTGAAGCTTTTTTCTTAATGTGATTGTCATGATACAGTGCAGACCTCTCATAGGCTCTTACATGAAACTCATCCACCTCATTGATCTGATCCAGCCTCAGTATTGCAGTTTTGCTCCAACTAAAGTTTAGATTCTTCAAAGCCCAGAGTGTTTTATGCTCTAGCTCAACCGGCAAATGACATGCCTTTCCAAACACCAATTGATATGGAGACATACCAATAGGCATCTTGAAAGCTGTCCGATATGCCCATAAAGCATCATCTAACTTTCATACCCAATCTGTCCTATTGGCATTTACCGTTTTAGCCAAAATTGCTTTGATTTCTCTGTTGGAGACTTCTACTTGGACACTGGTCTGTGGGTGATAAGGTGTTGCCACCTTGTGCTTTTTAACACCATATTTGGATAGAAGAGAACTAAATACCTTGTTGTAGAAGTGAGAACCGCCATCACTGATAATAGCTCTGGGTGTGCCAAACATAGAGAAAATATTTTTCTTCAGAAAACCAGCAACACTCCTGCCATCATTCTCAGGCAAAGCAACTGCCTCAATCCATTTGAACACATAGTCCACTGCAACCAATATGTACTTCTGCAAATCGGAGCTCACAAATGGCCCCATGAAATTGATGCCCCACACATTAAATAATTCCACCTCCAGAATAGGTGTCATGGGTAACTCATGGCGCCGAGAGATGACTCATTTTTGCTGGCACACATCACAACTCCTTACCATGTCCATCGCATCCTGATGAATTGTGTGCCAGTAGTACCCACACTGAAGTATCGTGTGGGCTGTCCGAGCACCTCCATGATGACCACCTACCCGAGCGAACTGACAGGATTCTAGAATATGCAACATCTCAACTTTAGGAACACATCGCCAGATAATGTTTTCAGCGCACACCCTGTATAGATAAGGTTCATCCCAAAAGTACTTACCCATATCATTCAGGAACCTTTTCCTTTGTTGATATGTCAGCCCCTCAGACATCAAATCACTAACGAGAAAATTAGCAAAATTAGCAAACCAAGGAATAAGATTAAGAGTAGTGGCTAATACCTGCTCATCCGGGAATGCATCATTTATTTCAAGCTCCAGCTCTTTCTTCTTTTCAGCCTCCAACCTAGAAAGGTGATCAGCTACCTGGTTCTCACAACCTCTCATATCGTTAACCTAAAAGTCAAACTCCTAGAGAAGCAACACACATCTGATCAACCTTGGCTTGGCATCTTTCTTCACCATGAGGTATCTCAAAGCTGCATGATCTGTGTGAATTATCAGTTTAGTGCCCAGCAAGTATGCTCTGAATTTCTCAAAAGCGTACACCACAACTAGTAGTTCATGTTCCGTGACTGTGTAATTTAATTGTTCTCCATTCATTGACTAACTAGCATAGTATATTGGATGGAACATCTTGTTTCACTTCTGCCCCAATACAACTCCTACAGCAGTACCACTAGTATCACACATCACCTCAAATGGTTCGGCCCAATCTGGGCCAATGATCACTGGGGCAGAGATTAGCTTCTCCTTTGGGCATTCAAAAGCTCTGAGACATGCCTCATCAAAAACAATTTTTCCTCATTCTACAAAAGATTGCACATGGGGTGTGTAATATTAGAGAAGTCTTTGATGAAACGCCTATAGAACCCGGCATGTCCTAAGAAGCTTCGAACACCCTTCACACAAATCCGCGGAGGTAACTTTTCAATCACCTCAATTTTGGCCTTGTCGACCTTTATCCACTTTTGTGACACCTTGTGCCCAAGGACTATGCCTTTCATGACCATGAAAGGCATTTTTCCCAGTTCAGCACTAGGTTGGCCTCCTCGCATCTCTGTAGGGCCATACTAAGACTAAAACAAAATCATCAAAGGTATAACCTACCACTGGAAAATCGTCCATAAATACCTCCAGAGTGTCGTCCACCATGTCCGAGAAAATAGATATCATACACCTTTGGAATGTTACTGGTGCATTACATAGTCTAAATGGCATACGTTTAAACGCAAAGGTACCATAAGGACATGTGAAGGTGGTCTTTTCCTGATCTTCAGGAGCAATTGATATTTGGTTGTAACTAGAGTATCCATCTAAGAAACAGTACCAACCTTTGTTAGCCAACATGTCAAGCATTTGGTCCATGAAAGTCATTGGGAAGTGATCCCTCAGAGTCCACTTGTTCAGCTTCCTGTATTCCATGCATACTCGCCATCCGGTGACTGGTCTCTTCGGGACTAAGTCATTCTTGGCATTTGCAACCACAGTCATACCACCCTTTTTGGGCACACATTGCACTGGCCTGACGAAGTGACTATTAGAAATGGGGTACACCACCTCAGTATCTAACCACTTAATCATCTCCTTTTTTACCACCTCTTTTATAGGTGGGTTTAACCTCCATTGGTGTTTAATGCTTGGGCTACAGTCCTCCTCGAGTTGAATCTTATGGGTGCATATGCCTGGAGGTATCCCGATCATATCCGCAATGGTCCACCCAATGGCCCTTTTGTACCTTATCAATAACTTGATCACATCTTGATCCTCTTCATCATTCAAATATGCAGCCAAAATCACAGGTAAAGTGTTGTTAGCTCCTAAAATACATACCTCAGGTGACTGGGTAGCTGTTTCAGTTCCCGCACCGTTGACTCCTTAATGGATGGTTTTGCTGGAGGATTCGGCCTGCTTTTCAAGTCCAGGTCCAATTTCTTTGGTGCATACGAGTGTGCTCCCATACCCTGCAAAGCATTCACGGTCTCTACATAGTCAGACCGGAAATTAGCTTCAAAGTTCATCAGCACTAGAGCTAAGGTTTCAACAGCCATCCTCTCTTCTATGGGTACTCTCATTTCTTCTTCATTAACAAACTCTACTGCAGACACTACATTCATGTCATGTGACTGTTTCATTGACTTGCAAATATTGAACTTAACCTCTTATTTGTTGAGTCTGAATTTCAGTTCTCCTCGCTCAACATCTACCAATGCTCATCCTGTGGCAGAAAATAGTATTCCCAAAATAATGGGAACCTCAAAATCTACTTTGCAATCCAAGATCGCGAAGTCTATCGGAAAGATGAACGTGTCCACCTTTACGAGCACATCACATAGGATTCCCACAGGCTACTTCACTGACCTATCTGCCCTCATTAACCTCATTGATGTGGGTCTTGGAACTCCTAACCCCAATTTCTTATAGACAGCCAATGACATCAATTTGATACTGGCTCCTAGATCACACAAGGCCTTTGCAAATCTGATTGATCCAATGGTGCATGATATAGTGAATGCACTTGGATCTTTCTTCATCTGAACTAGAGACCTGGTAGCAATGGCTCTACAATAATGAACATCGTTAGTCAAATCAATACTTACAGCTCTCTTCTTTGTAACCAAGTCTTTCATAAACTTGGAATATCCTAGCATTTGCTCCAAGGCTTCCACTAGTGGTATGTTTACTGAAAGCTATTTTAGTATGGTAATAAATTTTGCAAACTTCCCATATTCAGCTTTCTTTTTAAGCCTTTGAGGGATAGGAGGAGGTGGTCTTGGGATCTACTGTAAAGGCATGTTTCCCTGAACCTCTTTCTCTTTTCCTCTTGAAGGTTGTGCTATTGGGTGTGCATCCTCCAAGTCATCTTCATGTTCAGCTTCAACCTCTTCTCTTCTAGCTTGCTCCACAACTTGTTGTTTCTCAGTACCGCAGAAATTGATTCATTAATAATCTTACCACTCCTTGTGGCGATGGCCGTGCAGTGCCCGTCCTTCTTAGGATTTTGGATTATGTCACTTGGTAGTGACCCATTCTTCCTCTGATTTAATGATGCTGAAAGCTGCCCCAACTGCTACTTAATTTTCTTGATGGAGGTGGTGTGAGAGTCCACCAGTTGACTCATACTCGAGAAGTGACCTCTCATCTCTTTAACCTCTGCATCAGTTGACTCAACTTTCTGGAGTACCTTAGCCATCATGTCTTCCAGCTTAGATCCGCTAGAACTACCACTTTCCCGGTCTCTATTGCCTGGTGGTACATACACACCACTTCGATCATTTTTGTACCTATCTTTGTTCTGCCGGTTTCTCTGCTCACTATTTGCTGGCCTATCATATTTTGCTTCTCTAGAATAATTCCGACCTGCATTTCTAGAATTGTAACCCTGGTTTCCCGAGTTATAATTTTGAAAACACCATGTAGTTAGCTTCCTCATCTAGATCGATGTCCTGATCTTCATACCTATTTTACTGTCCCACAACATTTACCTTTTCAGACTTGGCAAAAATATGCTTTGTGAGAAAATCTATTTGAGTCCTCAGGTGTGCCATGTCTTGGTCCCTTTCTTCTTCTCTCTTCCTTTGCTCAGCTGAAAGTTCATAAGTATACCTAAGATCTCTTGCTTCTGCATCCCTGGTGTACCATGCCATGTTATTCTTTGACACCTCGTCCATCAGTTGCATGCCCTCTGAAAATGGCTTCCTCATAAAAGATCCTCCACACACTGCGGTAGCAACAGGTTTAGTAACATAATTTAAGGATCTGTAAAGTGCCTGTTTAAGATGTCTCTCAGTGAGACCATGGTTTGGACACTTCTTCAGCTTTTGGCTGAATCTCCACCAGGTGTCATGCATTGCTTCTCCTGGTAGCTGGTTATGGGCACTTACCTCATCTTTCATTTGCAGCTCTTTTGATTCTTGAAAGAATCATTCTAGGAAAGCCTCCTTCAATTCAGTCCAAGTCCTGATTGAGTTAACCAGCATCTCATTTAACCAGTTGGTTGCCACTCCAGTAAGAGACAAAGGAAACAGCCTCAATCTCATCGTTGTTTGGCTTACTCTAGGAATATCTCGCGACTTGCAAATTGCCATAAAATTCATCAGATGGTTATTAGCATCATCACCAGCGGCACCCCCGAGCAAACCTTTCAGATTCAGCAGTTAAACCATAGTGCTGGTGATGGTAAATTTAACACCTGGAGGTAGTGCACGTAACACTATCTCTCCAGTTGCTCCAGCTCTATCCAAGTCTAGGTAATCCTTTTCATACATCATGTGAGATGGATGTTGTTCTCTACCCCTTGGAGCTATTGGTTGGTGGTGGGCTGGAATAATTCCATCCACTGCCCTAGGTTGATTGTTCACAGCATTCGGCTGAATACCTTTTGCGACGATTTCAGCTTCCAATCCAAATCTCTATCTCTGTGCCTCAAGTTCTTGTTCATTCACCATCTTACAGATTGTTCTCCTGAGTTCTGTATCATATGGGACTAATAGGGCTCCCTTACTTCTGGTATTTGGCAAATACCGTCGAACTCACCTAAAAGAGACACAACAAAGAACAAGACATAAAATAAGGAAATCTAACTACACTTAGAATAAAAGCTAATAAAAACACTTTTGAATTGAAATTCCTCGGCAGCGGCACCAAAATTTGATACGTCCAAACTTATACCTCAATTAAGAGATATAAACGGTTGAAGACAATTTACAGAACTCAACATGAGTTGAGGTCGATCCCACAGAGAATTTCTTTACAGAGATGATTTCACTGTCGCGTTTTACTCTTATGTCGTTACTATTTCCTATTTAAATATTATGGAAAGTAAAATTGGGTTTAGCGTTAATGCTTTGATAACCAGAGTTGCAACTAAAGTCTAATTCAACAAGTAACAAAATATCAGTTTCGAAGTTGTTTCAATAATTAATTGAAACTAGGATTATGTTCTCTATACCGTTGTGTCTAATGTTCTTACGTAATTGAGTTTCAGGGAACTTACATCTACAAACTACATACGATTTAGCTATATCTGACACTTCTCAATCTACTTAGATAATCTTCACCCAGGTCCTCTCGGTCCTAGAGTGTTACACGATTTACCCTCGCCTATAATGGTGTGCAAGTTCTTTTCTCTCGAACTTGAACTTTAACTCCAATCAATTAGATTAGGTCAGCTTTTTCCTAACTGTCATTTTTCTCTCGAACAAATGATCACAGATACATGCTTAACCTAATGCGTGCACTCATCAGGATATATAATAACGAAAACTACACTACATTTTGTACCCACAAGTTGCCTGTCACTCATTTTACGAAATCACACTTAGAATTTCGTCATGGTGTTCAGCAACTCATGATTTCACGTAAATATTCAGAAATATAAAATGAAAACATGATAGAAAGTACTTACGAGAATAAGCAATCAGTGATCACTTTGATATTTCAAGAATCCAAAATAAAAATCAAACTTAATTCCAAATCCAAAGTCGAAAGCAAAAGATATAAATTATGGAAACTTGTTCGTCATTCAATGAAAGGTAAGATAAAAAAAACATAAAAAAGCCCTAATTAATTTATTCACAGTCCGTGAAGCCCTTCGTGGTCTTCACTTGGAATTCCCTAACTTGGGTCGTCAATGCTTGCACACTTGAAATTGCTCTACGGACAACACCACGGACCGTTAAAGAGACCACAGTCTGTCTGGGAGTCCGTGGTCTTAACTTGTACCTCCCCACATTTGGTTCTTCAATGCCACCACACTGGAATTTGCACCACGGCCCGTTAAAGAGACCACGGTCCATCTGGGTGTCTGTGGTCTTCACTTAGTTAAAATCCCATTTTCACTCCTTGACTCCTGGCCACTGTTTCAACTTAACAGACCACGTCACGATCGATCTCAATCTTCACGGCCTGTATAGGAGTCTGTGATCTTCACTAGGGTTATCAGCAAACTTCACTGAAAGGCACACTGTAACGACCCTAAAAACGAACTAGTGAAACTAGAGCCTCACATGTGAGTTTGGAGTTGAGAACTTGACGAAATGATGAGAAATGACCGTGACGTCCGGAAAAGTCATTTGAACTAGTGAGTTGTAAGGATCAACTTTAAATGGTCATATCTTTTAGCTCAAAATGAATTAGGTGGACATTTACCTATCCAATTAAAGGTCTCTGAGTCCTCTTTCCAACGCCACCGAGTTTGCCCAATTCTGAGCTTGGAGTAAAAAGTTATGCCCAAAATAGTGAAGCATTGTCCAAAAGGACGAGCTTAGACGGGTTTAGGGAAAACTTTTAAGTTTAACTTTGTGGGTCCCTAATTCTTTTCCTAAGTTGAGTTCCTATTATTCTT
>JAJOOO010019953.1:0-13619 GCA_029582685.1 Solanum piurae
TAATAATGAAATCATCATATAAAATAAATATTGCAAAGTCATAATGAAAATGATCATAATTTAAAAGTACTAAATCATGCTAAAATAAGTTTAATAAGTATTAGTTACATTACTAAATATTTAAGGAAAATTAAAATTAGTTTATGTATTTTAATTGTTTAAACAATGTAAAACTAAAGAACAAATATTCAATATTATTGTCATTCTTAGTGTTGAAGTGATTTTCTTTTTGCATTAGTATTAATTTAATTTTGATTTAAGTTTTATTATAATTATCAACATCTATGAGCTATAATCTTTATTGGACCATTCCGAATTCTAAGTTTTAAATTTGAAATAATATATTAAAAGATAAAAACTATGAAATAGTATAAGAAATATTTTAAAATTATATCAATGTAAATATTTTTATGTATAAAATAAAATTTTAAAATTACATATATAATGTCAGGATGGTTTGGTCTCGGGTTGGTTTTTTTTAGTTAAAACCAAACCAACCCAAATTTAGTCGGGTTTTTTTTCCAATACCAAACCAAGTCAAACCAAACCACTAGTCGGGCTTTTTGTTCGATTTGACTCGATTTGCGATTTGGTTCGGTTTTTTATTCGATTTTATACATCCCTAATTTTTAGGCCCCAAATTTCTTTAATGTAGAGATTTTTTTCAATATGTTTTTAATAAAATATTATTGAAGCATTTATAGCCGCTATATTCTTGTTAAAAGTGACGTATTAAGGATTTAAATATCTAATCAAAATACTAGACTTGTTATTCGTTATCATAGATATTTTATTTTTAAATGTACCTATATGACAACATAATAATAATATTATTATTTATTATAAAAAAGACGTATCATTGCTAAAATGACAATTAAGAATTTCTTGTCAGGTGCTATCATCATATTATAATGTTTATTTCGACATCAGAGCCAGACGAAACTAATTATCTTTCTCATGATGGGTAAATGAATTGTTCTTTCACCTAGGGGCGGATCTACATGGTGGTTAGGGGTTCACCCGAACCCCCTTCGTCGAAAATTTACATTGTATATATAAGGTCAAGTTCTGTTTTCATGTGTATATATATTAAAATGAACCCCTTCAACACATGTAAAGAGATTAGCTCAGTGGTAAAGGGGTTCAAGAATTCACCTGGACGTCTTGGGTTTGATTCTGCACAACAACACTTCATTTTTGTTTCCTTCATTTGGAAAATCAAATAGCAAAACTGAGATGGGCACATCATTTTTGGCCTGGAGCTTTATTATTATTATTTTCAATGTTATTTCTCCTTTTCAATATTCATTTGTTCGAATTTATTAGGCACATTATTTTCATTTTTTTGTATTTTATTCTTTTTATCTCTATTGCTTATTTTATTTTTACGTAACTCTCTTTTTATATAGTAATTCAAAGGAACTTTTAAAAAAACTGTCAATTATTCTTAAACTTGAAATTGAGATAGAGAAAAAATATTTTAAAGATAAGTCAAACTAAACTTAATCGAACGAATAAATTTGAAAGGCATGATTATTCATGATATTTCTTTCTCATTTTTTCATTTCTATCCTAGAGAGATGTAAACTACATTTATTTGATTTATTCATTTTTTTCACCGATTGAAAACCTTATAAATTGAATAAATGAACAAAAAATTGGCGATGCCATTTATTTATCCTTTTAATATGCATTATAATATTAGTAACTCAATCTCCACACATTTGTAAAGAGTATTAAACTATTTTTAATGTAACATATGATTGAATATGAACACAAATTTAATTTATTTTTAAAATTCAAAATAAAGTAAACAATAAAAAAATAAAAGAAAAAAAATCACTTTTTTCTTTAAAAAAAGAATCAATGAAGCGGGGTAAAAGTAGGAAGAAACATTAAACGCGGCATGACAAGGCAAATTAAATTTAACGGATTAAGGATTATTTTTTTCTTTCCCGATCCGTTTTGCTCCATTTTTTTTATTTACTTCTTTATATGTTGAACCCCCTCCACGAAAATTCTGGCTCCGCCATTACTTTCACCGCGTTCTACTTTCTTAGGGAAAAGAGAAAGATGACAAGTCATCTCTACTTCCGGCCCTTAAAATTTGAGTAAAGCTATTATAAAAAGATAATTTTAGAAAGTATATTATCTCTCAACTTTTAAATGCTAATAAAAAGTATCTTAATTACAAATCAAACTTTCACTCATTATATACTACGTACCCAATCGATCAATATTTGATATATTCTATGACAATTTAATTTAATGGTGTACACAGATTTTTGTGTAATTATAATTATATAACTGTAATGACCCGAACAGTCATTTTTAGAAATTTTTATAAAATTACCGTTTTATCCATCTCGGTAGTTGTCTTGAGTCACTTTTGATCAGTTTGTGAAATTGGTTGGAAATTTTGAACTATTTTTTTAACTATGATTATTTAGTTGACAGGTATTTATTAAATAATTATTTTTTATTAGTTGATGGTTAATGAGCCAAGTCCATATATAATATATTTTAAGTTAAAACCCTATATCACTTGGCCCGCACAAATTAACTTAACTGAGGATGGATGTTCTGAGTCAAACTCAAAATCAGTCGTAGCATCTCTGTAAAAACTCGATGGAAGCAAATATAAGGTATAATCACAACCTTCATTCATTGTTAATTTATGGTAACGTGGAGTTGAGGGGAAAAAGGGTCAAATTTTGACAAAATCTGTGAATGGCATATATTTGTTTGTAGTCCTTCAGTAAAGGCATAAGCTTTTAATACTCATATTGGATAATTATGACAATAATTGATATATGATTAATTAATCATTAGAAATTGGAAGGATTATATTGGTTGGAAGTTTTGGGGGAACAAGATCTGGAGGTTGGCATTAATTTCAATTCATTCTTTCCGTAGTGAATAATAAATTGAAATTGGAAAATGCTTAATTTATACATTGGATGGATAGGTTATTAGTTTGGGTGCAGATATTAAGAGAATTGGCATGGTTGCCGCCACTGGTTCATAACCAGTTGGCTTCCTTTTTAATTAATATTATTATATTTATGATATTGAAAAAGAATTGGAACTTAACCCTAATCTTAAAACTTAGGAACTTGATTATAGATTTAGGTAATTTTTTGGGTCTAGGCTAAACCTATAGTAATATGGGTGTTGTTAGTTTCGGAATCTTATTGTGAATATGTACTTCAATAGATTGCATTGATTTGGAAGCTCAACAAAAAGGGAAGGCTCAAGTTTCAGAGTGATTGTTCGATTATTTGAGGCACGTGGATTTCTAAACCCTTGTTAAGTGTATGGAATTCGTGTATTTCCTTGTGGTATGTGTTGGGGAGTAATGGGACTTGGTGATGGGTTGACTTGTCCATGTTGATTAATTCTAATGATGAAAAAGGGGTAATAAAAGGCAATGTGATTAATTGTTTGCGTGTGATGTGTTGAGAATGGTTTGAAAGGCTTGTTGAATCATTGTTGATGTTGTATCATGATTGTGTTGTTGTGAATTGTGCAATGTTAATGGTCATTTCCTCATTATTTGTGTGAACATGTCATTTGCATTGTTCTGAGATATGGTTGTGACAAATGATATGTGAATTGAGAAAGAATAAGAAATTAAAGAGGATGTACCATTTCGAGGGACGTATCGCGCGCCCGATGGATACTATATTTCGAGGGACGTATCGCGCGCCGCGATGGATACTATATTTCGAGGGACGTATCGCGCGCCGCGATGGTTACTATTATCGAGGGTCGTATCGCGCGCCGCGATGGATGCATGGACAAATATGTCCCCCATGCGTCTCGGACTGAGAGACAGCGGGTGTGTGTCATTAGGTCAGACATGCATCACTATACTTGACATTGCATTCCATTGCATTGCACATATTTATCATTAGTGAACTTGATATTGTGTTTTGTTGATCTTATGAGTGCCTTTCTGTGGAACTTTGATTGATGAATATTGAGCTTGTTGTTGAGAATATGTAATTGTTAGAGTGTTGTTGTCGAGTTGTGTGCTATGTGAATTATGAACTGTTAGGTTGGACTGGTTTTAAGCAGGTTGTAATTGATGAATATTGAGCTTGTTGTTGAGAATATGTGATTGTTAGAATGTTGTTGTTGAGATATGCGCTTGTAAATTATGGACTGTTAGGTTGGGCTGATTTTATGCAGGTTGTAGTTGTGGAGGTTCGGTTGGGGTGTAAGAAGTACTTGTATTCTATCCCCTTAGCTTGTGTTTAGAGGTTTACTTGTTGAGTACCGTGTGGTTTGGTACTCACCCCTTGCTTCTACAATTTTTTGTAGGTTACGAGCCTGGATTTTGTGATACTTTCCATTCCCTTATTTTCCGAGGCTTTCTTGGAGATTTGTGAGGTAGTTGTTTGTCATCTCAGCGAACTTTCTTACTCCTATTTATGATCTTGTTCTATTCTAGAAATTAACAAGGTCATTTGAGACTTGTGTTTTTCTTTTGAATCAATTGTAATACTTTAGAGGCTTGTACACGTGACAACCAGATTTTGAGGATATTTTTTTAGTTGATTATTAAATTTCCGCATTTTATTGTAATGGTTGAGTTTTAGGCTGACTTGTCTTGGTGGAATAAGACGAATGCCATCACGTCCATTTTTGGGTCGTAACAATAACACATATGCTGTCACGAAACCACTAATTATACAAACCCTCTAATACATTCTAATTAGCCTTAATTAATCATATACTTTTTGTTGATTAGTTTCCTCTACCACTTTTTGGTTAACATTCATTTCCATGCAATCGTACTAGCTTGCATCTCCATGCAATCGTACTAGCTTGAGTTAGAATTTTGTTTGTTCGAATTATTGGAAAACGCAGTAAAATTGAAAAGGCCATGACATGGATAAAGTGTGGAGCTAGACAGGGTTGAGGGGTCATTCGATTCAAAAAATTGACGAAAAATTATATTAATTATACACGATTAAATTATTTATCATAGATATATAATAGATATGAATCCCTTTTGATTTCTTCGAATATTTATTTTTTCATATTTTAAATTTCTTTAGTAAAAATACTAATTCCAACACGCGTTCATCACTAGCTAAGATCAAAACATGACCCCGACAGTCATACGTTGAACTCCATGTCAGTACAAACTCACATATGTAAAAAGTGTGTGTAACCCTGTTTAATGATATTGACTGTTCATCGTTTTGTAGTCCCACGTGTATTCAAAATCGTAATACATAAATATGTCGTTCAATTTAACTTTTGTTGATATTTTTTAAAATTTTAGATGTGTATAAAGTTGAACAAATAGACACAATGTCTTACATGACATATATAAATCGGTTAGAGTATGTATCTCGCGCGAATTGTTACGTAGGATGCCACGAAGGACGTGTGTTTACATGTTGATCAACTTTGTATAAATGTGTATAAAGTTGAACAAATAAACACAATGTCTTCCCTAACATATACGAATCAGCTCGAGGATATCTCACGCGAATTCCTACATAGGACACCACGAAGGACGTGAGTGTTTAGTCTTGTTCAACTTTATATAAGCTACATAGACACTTAAATTTGTATCTATAAATTTAAACAAACAAACACAAGTAACGTCTTACATGACATATACAAATCAGTTCGAGTGTATCTCACGTGAAATATTGCTATGTAGGGCACCAAGAAGAACATATGTGTTTACTTGTTCAACTTTATACAAGTTCAAGTGTCTACGATCATGCATATCTTTAATTGAAAGTCATATCTATATGGCAGTTAAGACCATGTTATAGGACACGTATATATACTATGCCGATATATATTCTAACCATACAAAAGTAACTAAAGTTGGCTATGTCGTGGTAGTGCATGAATAATATATAGTATGTCATTTTCACAAAGTGACTAAATACAGAACATGTTTTAAGTTCATATGGGCTAGTAACATGACCAAACTAAAGTTAAATAGCATATTGCTCTTGGCCTGCACCTAACCATTCACATATATATGTATATATTGGAGTACACAACATGTCCCATGTAGAATAAAAGTCAGGCATATAGAGACATAAGTAAATATTAAGACTCAATTCAACGGCTTATAACAAGAAAAAGAAAATAGGGAAGTGCCTATCCTTATAAACGGAACATGTAATGTGTGAATCTGAATTTAGTTAAATCCCGATATAAATACTGAATATCAAGTGAGAAATAATCCCCCTAAACTTACACATCCTTAATTAAATCCACCTCTGAGTTTCATGGATAATAGGAGGCAGGTATTCAATATCGCATTGAAGTCTGACTAATCTAGATTCGTATCGCATAAGATTTCATTTGGGGGAAGCGGTTCGCCTTGATCTTGCCATACGAACATAATTAAGTAATTGTCGTTCTATAAGACCATAAAGAAAATGCAATTTTTTTGTTTTTCTTCTAGACAAATATGATAATGAGATTTTTTTTCCTGAAATATGATTGGTTTCTAAGACCACTTTCATTCCTAGGCTTTTTATTAGTTAGTCCTAGTAAAGCCCCCTGGCATCATTTCTTTTTAACGAGGTTCTCAATAATATAAAGACTTCTTATTTAAGGATATTTTCACACTCAAGACTTGAACCTGAAAATTGGAATCTCTAGTTAAGAAAAAAATAGCTTCATTCACTATATCACATTTGTTGAGTGGATTGTTTTAAGTTTGAATTATTGGACAGCTCATGACAAACAAAGAAAACAAAACAAACACTAAACCAAAAAATAATACAGTAATAATTAAAAAGATATATATTATCAACTTTCATGGCATGCATTTGTTAAGAAAAAGGGACTCGTCCTCATATTAGAAGTGCATGTAATTCCCTTTAATGATATTGACAAATCATAATTTAATTTTGAGAAATATCATAGTACAAAAGATATTTTAAGCGTAAGGACAATTAACTTTATGTTGAAATAAAAATGAAAGTATTTGAAGTTGATAATATCATTATTGTGTATATTCAACTCAGGTACAACAGTCACTTAGTTAATTATATATACAAATACATAAGTGGGAATATTCATGGAGAACTTACGTAAATTTTATTAGTTTAGGAGCTAATTACTTATATACGCTTTAATTTACAATATTATGTATTTTATCAGATTTTGGGTTGTTCATATACATTCAGATACATACATGGGGTCAAATTTAGATGTAATTTGTTCTAAATATATTGTATCCAAGTGGATTCACATGTATCTGGGATACATAACGAATCTCGCTCACCTCTCTCCCATCTCGCTTGTCACTCTCTCATATATCTGGTATTCCAGATACATATGAATAACGCCAGATACATGTATATATCTAGTATGTATCCAGTGTGATTCACATGTATTTGGGATACATACGAATTTTGCTCGCCTCCGTCCCATCTCACCCACCTCTCTGCCTATTTTTATGTATTTAATAGCACAAATACATATATCTAAGTGTAATTTCCTCAATATATGGTAGAAAACTCTTAATTAGTGTTAAAATACGTAATATTTAGAAAATATAGATAATAATAGTATATATAATAGTGAAGTATATCTAATATGTAGTTTTTTCGATATTTATCAATAGAAGCTCCCTGACCCGTTTTACACAAAAGGGTCATGACGACATTCATCTGTATCATGACCTTGCATGCCTAAATGAGAGGCGCAACGTTTAGCTGGATCAAAATAATAAAATATAAATATGTCATGTTAGATGGGTTATACTGAGTTCTAAATTAATAATTTTTAGATGTTAGATGAATTTTATATAGGAAATATTAGCTAACTAGTCAAAATTTCAAACATAATTATTAAAAATATTTATACTTTAAAATAATTATTAAAAATATCAATATATCAATATTTTAACAAATAAAGTGTATCCTAGGTTAGTTTCTAATTTATTTCACATTAAGCCCACATTTCAGCCATCAAATTCTCTTTCATTATTTTTCAATTTTTTTCTCCCTCTCTCTCATCTGTAGCAAATTATATGTTTATAATTATTCTCCTAAAATACATTCTATTTTCACTCCCCATCAACTCCACTTTCTCTCTCTATTCATTATTTATTCATGCTCCTTCCATATTCTTTCTCCTCTCTTTTTTCTCAAAATGGAAAAAAAATCATACAACAGACATGTATTAGATTATCATTTCATCGGATACATTCTTATTGAGTTTGTATTTATTGATTTAACATCATCATTTTTTAGTTTTGATTTGTATTTTTAGGGTCTTTTATGTATTTTTGTGTTTCAATTTCAAAATCGTTTATTTAGTAAAAAAAATTGGGTTTGTATTATTATTAACTTCACTACTATTTAATTTGTGTTTATATTAGTATTGTCAGTTGTATTTTTTCATATGTCAATTGTATTTTCAGAACATTGTATTTATTTAAATCAAAATATAGGCAAATTAAATGATATATATTCTTACTTAAATTTGCATTCATACTAATATGTATGTTTATTTTTATATTTTAATTGTATTTTCATCAAGTATTTATTTAAGCATATTGTATCCATGTGTATTCAAATAATTCATTTTGTATGTTATGTTCAAATTCAGTTATCAACTATAGTTATATTCAAAATAAATGTATTTCGTATGTTGTATATCAATTATTTGTACTCATGTAGTTTTATTTTCAATTTTTTATTAAACAAAACAAAAATTGTATTCTAAACTGGATTTTGTATTTCAAAAATTGTGTTTTAAAAGTCATTTCCTAATATAATTGTTCATCAAATTCATTATTCACTTTTATTTTTAACTTTTAATTTAAACAAAAGTTGTATTCTAAATTGATTTGTATTCCAAATTCTTGTGTATTTCAAAAATTGTATTCTAAAAGTTATTTTCTAATTATTGAACATATTTGTATTCCAATCATTCAACATATAAAATCACAATATTTCAATATAGAATAGGGATCTCATCATCAAAATTGTATTCAATATAAAACGTGAACCACAAGGAGATGGGTTCTTTGGTTTCAGAGAAATGAACCAATGATAGTTCGATTATTTCAATAATTTTTTTTGCATAGAAAAAAATCCGTATGAAATTTGAAAAACAATCGGGAGAAAATTCGATATTGGACATTAGAGAAACAACGAAAGTGGAATTACTGTAGTTTTCTTTTTGAAATGGTAACTGATTAAAATTCAAGTGATATGTTCCTTTTTTAAAATGTTCTCTACCCTGATTTTCTCTATTCTGTTATTGAATAATTGTATTCTTTCAAATAAAACAAATTAAAAAAATACATAATTAGATACTATATAACAAACTCAAATATTGACATTTTTAATAAATATTGAAAATGTGGTTAAGGAGTCCTATTAAATGCTAAAATATTGACATTTCAAAAAAATTTCCTTTTATATATACACTAGATAAGTCTCGCCCGTGCAGAGTACGGGCCCAACATTTTCAATTTTAAGATATTACATTTTGGTTTGTATAATATGAAATTTTTGTGACACAATTTTAAGATTTGTCTCATTTTGAAAAATATATTTTTTGTGTCAAAATATGATACTACCTCTATTTCATATTAAATGAATTTGTGAGGCAATACATACATATTAAGAAAAACATTTAAGGACATAATTTAAAACATATTTTCCATAATTTCCCTTTTGTGAGATCATATACACAACTTTGTAAATAGTTTAATTTATCTCCTATAAAATATAAAACCTCTTTAAAGGAAAGTGCAAATATTAAAAAGAATGAAACATTTATCTTGAACTTTGAACAATTCAATTATTTTAAATAATGAAAAAAAATCCAAAAATATCACTTAATATATGATGGAGGGAGTAGTAAACTTGGTGGATTGTCCAAAGTTCTAATGAATCAGCACTTGCCACAAAATCCTAATGAAGTATCAAAGCTTAAGTATAAATCTTAACAACACATCTTTAACTTAATTTGAGTCATACTATCCTTTTAAAATGAAATAGATACACCTAAATGCTGACGTTACATAGAGAATGTGCACTTTCTCTTGAAAGCAAGTGATGAACAACAACGAAAAAATAGACACATATCCTTTTTTAATTGATTTATTTACAACTAATTACACATAATTATTGACATAAAAACTTATATATTTTTTATTTTTTTATTTTTTTCTTTATTAAATATTTTAATTTCCCTCTTCACTTTAAATTTTAATTTTTTTTCTCTTTTATTAATTTTTTTGACCTTTTCAGTTTAAATTATGAGATCTAATCTATGGCATTGTGTAACTATCTATTTTGAGTTATTATTCTTTTAGAGCAGATTTGACGATATGCTTTACGTAAATTAGTCTAACTGGGTAAATTTTGCTAGTTTTTAAAAATTAATGGACATAAATTATATTTAAAAATACATTCAAATTTTAAATATTTTTTTTATAAGAAATATGATCAAACACAACTCTAATTTTCACTTTAAAATTTTAAATAAAATAAATAGTATTTAATTTTCATAACTAAGCGCTTTTAATAAATATCATATGCAATACTCTTTTAAAATTGAATAAGAGAAATAGGCAAGTTAAAAAATAGGGAAAAACCCTTTGGGATGGCCCAATGGTTTGAGCTTGGGACTTCCATGTTGGAGGTCTCAAGTTCGAAACCCCTTGTCAGGGTTATACCCTGTGCGCACCCAAAGGATAGCGACTGCGGATTTCCCTTGTCATAAAAAAAAATAGGGAAAAAAATTGTCTACTACAACCCACAATTATAATGACAAATGGGCCCACTTTTTGTAATTACAAGGTTGTGCCAAAGGGCTAAAAGGTCAGCACAATTAAAGATTAATAAAGCATGCACAAAAAGTGACTCATTTCTACCTATCAAAATTTAGAACCAAACTCAAAAGACTAAAATGCCACATAACAATTAACTAATGACTCTAAGCATACATGTTGATACCAATTTTCTAACTCATGCTTCTATATAGGTAGAAAGAATAAATATATAGAGGGAGAAACAATTTTTATTACTATGAAGTTGATCAGATTCCTCAGTATTACAATGATTTTAAATTTATATACAAGCTAGTAATACTATAGTACAATCTATCAGCCTTCTATAGTTAACTAGCTCTTCAATATTTTCTTCAATCTCAATATATTAATCATTCCTTTTCTTTTAGTATATATGTAAAAAAAAAAACATAACATGTTTTTATTTTATATAATTTAGAAATAATTAAATTTTAAATTTCTTATTTTATTTTTAATGATACTCAACATTTTTAGTCACACATATCCGATCCAATTACGAATGGACTAGAAATCCAAGCTCTAAACGATTCATTTTGGCTTCAAAAGCAAGGACTTCACAATTTCTATATATCTAATTCATTGAAATTTCATCCAATAAAATGGAAGAACTATAAATTTCCAAAATAATAATTAGAAAAAGCTTAAAGTGAGAATTGACCTAGACCATGTAAGGAGAGAAAAAATCTTTCTCTCGACCAATGTGTGAATTAACACTCTTCCACATGTCAAAAGGCATAACATAACACAAGAGCCCAACATTGAAAAAAATACAATAGTAGGCAACAAATAAGATAGGTTTATTTTAATACAGTAATAAGGAAATAATAAGATAGGTCTATTTTAATACAATAATAAGGAAAGAATAAGATAGGTCTATGCTAATTGGTCTATTTTGCATTGAAGGTTCAGTTTTCCTAGCTCAAATACAAAAGCTACCTCGTGAAATAAGAATTATCCAATTCCAATTATAGAGATCATAACTCATTTCCGGAAAACTGGTGTGAGACTTTTTACAATGAGCAACAACAACCTCAATTGAACTTCCACTTGAATGACCTTGAAGACAAACTTCCAATGTTGTTTATTGCACATAATGTTCCATTAATAGTATTTTTCAATGATGTTTTTTTCTTGATAACTTTTAAATATAGTACCCTTTTAAAGTACTCATCTAGCTAGGTGACCGTAAGTATTTTAGGAAACAACCCATCATCATATATATATATATATATATATATTTTATATATTTATTAAATGTGGGAACAAAAAAGGTTGAAAGTTGAAATACCATTTTGTCCCTACACTAAATTAAAATATAATAAATATTTAGTTAATTACATGTTTAAATATTAGTGATAATCAATTACTACATTGAGTAAATGGAGAGTTACATGTGTTCAAAGGATGATTTTTCACTCTTCCAGATTATAATGGAGGTTCATTGCATATAATTAATATTTTTAAAGTTGTTCTCTTTTATCTATTTTGGCCCTTTGAAACCTTCAAATATTTAATATAAAACTTTATGATGTCTTTTGATATTTCTCTATTTTTATCTAATATAAATTCATCTTTTTTATTTCATGAAACTCACATCCAAAATTATCCTTTTCATTTTATAGTTAAAATAGTGAAGTCTTCAACATCTAAAGTATATGATATATCTACCTTAGTCTGATTATATATCACTTTATGAAAATAAATTGATTTTTCTATTTGATTCATGCTTTAGTCTCACTCGATGAAGAAGACTTTTGAATTTTGATTGGATATGAGAGGTGTCGACAAAAACTTGGAAAATTATGTACCGATTTTGTATTTCTTTTTCCATTTATATAACATTATGATTAAAGTCTTAAGAAGGATGCGTATGCTATATTTTTCTTCTATGTTTATTTTTTTATATTTCTCTATTAGTCTTCTTTAATTTATTTTTCTATAAAAAAAATTATTATCATAACATTTATTTGAG
This sequence comes from Solanum piurae, assembly GCA_029582685.1. Taxonomy (NCBI): domain Eukaryota; kingdom Viridiplantae; phylum Streptophyta; class Magnoliopsida; order Solanales; family Solanaceae; genus Solanum; species Solanum piurae. Next base: position 12,798 of record JAJOOO010019953.1, read on the forward strand.
ATTGTTGCATTTTAGTACTCATTACAAACTACACACATGTTTTCATTGAATTTTAACCATCCTAAAGAATTTATAAAATATTGCATGGAACACACGTGCAACGCACGTGTTCAGAAACTAGTCATTAAAAATAAAATAAAAATAGGAATTAAAGCACTTCTTACCCATTGGCACACAAGATTATGGACACTCAAATAAATCATCTGATCATGGAATAATTGCAATCTCAGTAAATTATAGCAATAAAATATCTATATAGTTTTAAATTAATATGATGTGACATTATTTATTTTTGGTCAAATTCGCACCATTCACATAATTTAAAGCATCCACATACGTTGTAGTTATAACTTATTTTTCTTATCAAGTTCCAAAAATAAAGTTTGTTTATAGATTCAATGATTTTCTCATTGAACTAAGTACCACATGGGATTAATTTTCAAAAAAATCATGGACTTATGTGAAAGTTTATTGTGTGACATCCTATCATTCTTATATTTATGACCACCAACGTCCACACTTTATATGTACATAGTTTATTTTTCTTATCAATTTCTAATGTAAGTCTTTGTTCGCATAAATGCATCTTGCAACAACAGAGGAAAGAAAACAGACATTTATTCAAAATCTTCAAATGAGGTTGTTCTTGCAATCGGGATATATAAATAATGGATAAATCTTGAACCTAACTCAACCTCAAAAGTTATTATTCTTTTTATCAGATATATGCATATCCAATTACAAACAGACAAGAAATCCAAGCTCTACACTATTCATTTTGGATTCAAAAGCAAGGACTTTGCGATTTTTATAAATCTAATT
>JAJOOO010019954.1:0-10657 GCA_029582685.1 Solanum piurae
GAAAAAATAAAGGCACCAAAAATAAAAGAGAAGAAAATTTGAAAAGACAAAATCGAGAAAAAAGGAGAAAAAAGCTCAAATTTGTCCAACAATGGTGTTTGAGTGAAAATAAAGAAGAAAGATGGCCTTTAAAGGTCAAAATCTGACCGTTACTTTATTTTTAAGGCATCTCACGCTCTTACCATGTGTGTATCACACGCTCCATGTGGAGTCTTTCCACATAGGATGCCACATAAAAAAAAGTGTTTAAAATGTTGAGTTTGGATGGGTTCAGGGGTCCAGATGACAAAATGGTAAGTATAAGGGTTCACAATACAAACAGATACAAGTACAAGGGTCCACCAGACCATTCTGCCTTTAATAAAAGATATAAACAACTTTCAGTTAAAAAAAAAAGAAGGAAAAAAAAGGCCACGTCCTTTAAAATAATAAATCTCAAAATTGGCCACTATAAAATATCTAAATAATTAATTTAAAATTTAAATTTTAAATAATAACTAACTTTATCCCTATTAATAAATACAAACTTCATAATCAACATCTTTAAAAAATAATTTCAAGAAAAATAAAAGAAAGATAAACATGGATTTTCGTATGAAAAATGGGAAAGTTTTTTTTCTTTATTTTTTAATTTATTAAACTCTATCCATTGTTTCCTTATTTAATAAAATAAATAAACAATTTTAAGTTCAAAAGAAGAAGAAGAGGAAATCACGTCCTTTAAAAATATAAATCTCAAAATTAGCCACCACAAAATACCTAAATAATTAATTCAAAATTCAAATTTCAAATAATAACTAACTTTATCTCTAAATCAATGGTATTTGATCTAAAATAAAATATTGAGTAATAAGTAAATTTAAAAAATGATTTATAAAAAAACAGAAGTTAAACACTGTTCGTAGGAAAATGCTATAGTTACTTTTTTTTTTAAAAAAATTATTAAATTTTATCCATACAACAATCCTTATTTAATAAAATAAAGAAAAGAGTTTCAATCAAAATAAAATATAAAATAATTTAATAATAAAAAGATAAATTTAAAAAAATGATTTCTTTTTTTTAAAAAAAAGATGATTAGAACTGTGAATTTTCATAGGGAAAATGGGAAAGTTTTTTTTTCCTTTTAATTTATTAAATTCTATCCATTGTTTCTTTATTTAATAAAAGAAATAAACAACTTTCAGTTTTAAAAAAAAAAGAAGGAAAAAAAGGACCACGTCCTTTAAAAAAATAAATCTCAAAATTGGCCACTATAAAATATATATATAATTAATTTAAAATTTAAATTTTAAATAATAACGAACTGTATCCCTATTAATAAATACAAACTTCATAATCAACATCTTTAAAAATAATTTCAAGAAAAATAAAAGAAAGATAAACATGGATTTTCGTAGGAAAAATGGGAAAGTTTTTTTTCTTTATTTTTTAATTTATTAAACTCTATCCATTGTTGCCTTATTTAATAAAATAAATAAACAATTTTAAGTTCAAAAAAAGAAGAAGAGGAAATCACGTCCTTTAAAAATATAAATCTCAAAATTAGTCACCACAAAATACCTAAATAATTAATTCAAAATTCAAATTTCAAATAATAACTAACTTTATCTCTAAATCAATGATATTTGATCTAGAATAAAATATTGAGTAATAAGTAAATTTAAAAAATGATTTATAAAAAAATAGAAGTTAAACACTGTTCGTAGGAAAATGGGATAGTTACTTCTTTTTTTTAAAAAAATTATTAAATTTTATCCATACAACAATCCTTATTTAATAAAAGAAAGAAAAAAGTTTCAATCAAAATAAAATATAAAATAATTTAATAATAAAAAGATAAATTTAAAAAAATGATTTCTTTTTTAAAAAAAAAAGATGATTAGAACTGTGAATTTTTATAGGTTAAATGGGAAAGTTTTTTTTTCCTTTTAATTTATTAAATTCTATCCATTGTTGCTTTATTTAATAAAAGAAATAAACAACTTTCAGTTAAAAAAGAAGGAAAAAAAGACCACGTCCTTTAAAAAAATAAATCTCAAAATTGGCCACTATAAAATATCTAAATAATTAATTTCAAATTTAAATTTCAAATAATAACTAACTTTATCCCTATTAATAAATATAAACTTCAGAAACAACATCTTTAAAAAATACGTTTCTTAACAACAACATCCACATTCTTATGCCACTCTTCAAAATACAAATTCAAACATTTATTTAACAAAAAATATATTCAAATAAAAAGCTAGATTTGATTACACTCAGAGAAAAATTGAGGGGACATATAGTATTGTACTGTGTATTTATATTCCCTCTTTCTTAATTGTTTGATGTAAAATTGTTTTGTTTATGATTGAAGGAGAATAACCACCATTCTCTCCAATGCAACAAGGAAGAAGAAGAAGAAACTGAGATAGAAAAATGGAGGAATTCTGAAGAATTTCATGGCAGTGGACCATGTATGTCATCTTTCAATATTTTTAGTACACAAATTACTACTGTAATAATTCTTTCATCGATTTAGTAATTTTGCATTACATCTAATATATTTTTTTATATGTCGATTGTGTGTTATATGCCCTCTTTCTTAATTGTTGATGTTTGATGTAAAATTATTTTGTTATGATTGAAGGAGATTGACCACCATCCTCTTCAATGCAACAAGAAAAAATAAAAAACTGACAATAGAGAAATGGTGGAATTATGAAGAATTTTATGGCATTGAACCATGTATGCCGTCTTTCAATATTTTTAGTACATAAATTACTACTATAATAATTATTTCATCAGTTTAGTGATTTTGCATTACATTTAATATATTTTTATGTGCAGATTGTGATGGTATACTATGAGCTATGCCACTATATTATTTTCTTTGTCTACTATTTGTAGGGTGAACTCAATTAAGTAGTATTCTGTAATGTTATTATTTTGATTTTTTTTATTTGTTCGTTTTTATTTTTGATAGAAAATAATACATTTTACCACGTAAATTAAAAAATATAAATTTTATAATAACGGTGTTGACATTTTCAAATTGCTAATTTTTGTCGTCATTTATAAACTATTACTATATTGAAACTATTGCTCATATAATTATGGTTATTTGATTTATTCTCACAATATTCTCCTCTCTTTATTCGTTAGTTCATGTTTAGTTGATTCTTCAAATTCTTTATTTTTTAGAAATTTTCTCAATTTTAATTTTTTTATTTTTTATATGCAGATTGTGATGATCATACTACAACAAATTATGTCAGTATTTTTTTTGTTACTATGACAATGTGAACGCGGACAAGGAGTGAACAAGTAGTATATTTTTATTTTGTTGGTTTGATGCTTAATTTTTAATTAGTCGAGTAATTAGTATGTTTATTTTGTTTCTTTGATACTTTCTAATTAGTTGAGTTGATGCTTCCAAGTGCTAATTTATATTGCGATTTAATTTATTATATTGAAAATAATGCTCAAACTGTTGCGCACACACATATAGCAACTTTTTAAGCATCAAAATCTCTTATCAATAATTATTGTAAACTGTTAATTTTTGTTGATTTTTTTATTTATTTATAATCTTTAATAATTTTTAATAATTTTTTCTTACACGGTGAGTGGTGTGAGAATTCGGTGAATTTGAATTTTTATTTTTATTTTGATATATTGTTAGTCGCTTATTATCTACACATATTTAATGTATACAATTTATTTTATAATATTATTTACTAATAAGTTAAATTTTGGAATTGTCAAGAAATCAATATTTCATTACATTTATTAACAAACCGTGCAATGTGATGTGTATCATTTATTTGATAATATTCTTTAACAATATATTAAATTTTGGAATTATCAAGAAATCAATATTTGTGATTATATATCAACTAACCGCGCAACGCGCGGGCACGTATATTAGTATATATAAAAAGGAATGTATTAACCATTTGTATTTTTAGAAAGAGTGTGAATATAAAAAAAGCTAATATCAATAACTTTTTTCGTGAAGTTATGATCAGAAATGATGGACACCTTTTAAATAATTTTTTTATTCTTTTACATGTTTGTATTTGAGATTTACTATGTGTATGACATTAATGATGATTATCATGAATATTTTATTTTTATAAATAATATGTTTCTTACAAATTATTATTACACAATATTCACAACTAAAAGATCATAATTTTTTCAATAAAAAATGTTCAATTTCTATATCCAAAGACAATTTTGATTGGATCAGTGAGAAAAGAAAAAAAATACAAGTATTTTCACACAGAAAAACTTTTAAAAATTCCAATATTTCTGTGAAAATGTGTTTCCTACCATGCATTTTCCCAATAAATTAATTCAACAAAAAATAAGTAACAAATTATATTTTATAACATAAATTTTCCATTCTTTCATCAAAGATGGTCTGGATACGAACATTGAGAATGAAAAATCTCTTGATATAAAATAATTTTATCCATTTGATTGGGCCTTACTGTGGTCAAACCTTAATTTATTGTAGTCAAACCTTAATTTATTGAGTTGTGATTTTCAAATACTAAATACTTAAACAAATAAATAAATAAAGTGGATTGTTGTAACTACATAAATAGTTTATTTTCTTTTTGACATAAGAATGCAATTATAAAGTAAACTAAAAACCAAGTCAATATAATATATTGGCACTTAGAAAGTTCATATATACTATTTATTCTTTTAATATGCCTTTTACAAATAAAAGATTTGTTTATTACCAATCACGATATTTTTGGGAATTAATTTTATCACCATCAAAATATCCCAAATACATACCATCATACTTGACTTGCCATATGCATTCAGTAGTATTGTTTGGAACAATATTAACTCCATCATGAACGCAATAATGTTGATCGTGAAATACATTGAACATCAGATTTTTATTGCCCCATCAAAAGTGACAAAAGTATAAAGTCCAAGTCCACGCGTAAAACCCCCATCTGAAATCATCTCCCATCTTAAGGGTTTTATTCCCCAAATCATCGTCACCAGATGCACAGTGAACTTCTAGACTATCCGTAGAATCTGGAGGAAGATTATTGAGAACATGTACCGAATATTTTGGAAGAAAAGGAATCTGACAATCATAACTTTGAATGTCGTAGGGCATGATTAATATTAACAAAAAGAGGATCTTCACTAACAAGTGAACCATCTTGAGAAAATAATAAGAACTATATGCTTTTATGAATATGAAATTTTGCAAGTGTTTTGATGGTATATTTTTATTATATAGAAGAGTGAAGTGGTAGGATGATCAAGGGTAAAAATGTAATTTCATTCTAACAAAAATCTATTAAGAATGATAGTAAATAATTCTAGAAACATCTTTCTACATATGAAGTGAATGATGGTCAAATGTAAAAATGTAACTTCACACAAACAAAAATCTACCAAGAATGATAACAAGAAAACTAAATAGTTCTAGAAACATCTTTACTTATTGTTATTACTATTAACTCATTTTGTTATTACTTCATTTTTTTATGAGTTATTATGATATCTACTCATTACTCTATTTTACTTTTACTTTAATTTAATTCTTAATATTTTTTCTATTCATTATACTTACTAAAAATGCTTACTTTAATATAAAAATTCATTATTTAAAAATATAATTAATTATTTTAACTTTTATTTTGGCTCTAATTAATATACCTGAAAAGAAATAAGTGTGATAAATTAATAATATATATTAGATTGAAATTAAAGAATAAATAAAATTAGTTTCAATATTTAAACAAAATATTTTAAAAGATGTTAAAAAGTAACTTTACAAATAAAATGAATAGGATGGTCTATTTGCATTTAAAGTAGGGAAAAGGGTAAAAAATGCCCTTAAACTATGTGAAAGGAACAAAAATGCCTTCCGTTTATAGTTTGGCTCAAAAATTCCCTTGACGTCAATACTTTGGTTCAAAAATGCCCTTGCAGTCAATACTTTGGTCCAGAAATTCCTCTATAGTTACTAAATGGGTCAAAAATGTCCTTTTCCGAATAAGTATATTATTTTCTTCTTTTTAAACACATTTTATTCTTAATTAAATTATTATATAAGAACCATGTTCTTGTTTTCTTTCTTTTAAAATCACTTTAAAAAATAAAAATGTAGGAAATATTTTTTTTCTTGTTAATCTCATCTTATCAATTAAAATAGAATAAGTTCATGAACCCTTTCGACAGATAATATATGTCATATATATAAGAACATAGTATAAACGATAAAATATAATAAAATAAGAAATATTTTCATTTTTAATTTTTTCTTGAATTGAAGTAAGATAAACATTTGCTAATTTAAAAATTATTATTAAAAATAGAATATGTTGAAATGAAAATAAATAATATATTTATTTGAAAAAATGAGCATTTTTTACCCAAAATAACAATAAGGGCATTTTTGGACCAAAGTATTGACGGAAAGGGCATTTTTGGACCAAACTACAAACGGAGGGCATTATTGTTCCTTTCGAATAATTTAAGGGCATTTTTGACCCTTTTCCCTTTAAGGTAAATTAAAAATGTTTACTAGATTACAAAAGAGTAGTTCTTCATTAAATTATATAATCAAATTTTTACTTTTATTTGATTTCAAGCATATTTATTTGAATAGTGAATTAAAGTAAGTTTGATTTAAATTTAATGTTTTCAGCCCAAAATTTGATATTTTTCTATTATATAGAAATATGAAGTTGAGGATGATCAAGGATATTATGGTCATTTCATATATATATTCATTTTAAAATACTATAAATTCTATGTTTAAATTTATCAAAATATGTTTTCAAGTGACTAAATTTCCTCCATAAGTTACATGATTATTCTAGAAACTATAAATTATAAGATTTTTCTAGAACTAAATATGACACAAATAAATAGACACCAACTCATTCTTCATTTCATTCGCTCCTCAAGTTCTCTCCCCTCTCATGTCTTATACCAATAAATTTCTCGCCCTTTATTTCTAATTTGCATCCTAAATATTACAGACTTTGGTACAGATCTCTTTTTAGGAAGACCAATAATGCAGTTTTTTTCAACATTAAGAACTTTATTTTTGATCAATTCCCTACATGATGGACCCTACTTTTATGAAACAATTATAAGACAAAAGTAAAATTCACTATTTCTTAGTGAACACATCACTTCTAGGACTTTTCCATATAACAAATTTCAACAAAATTCAATTGATCCACATTTTTCAAACACTCTAATGAACATGATAATGGACCGGTTAACATGTTAAATCCAATAATCAATATCAATCACAATTGCAATTCTAAAAAGGTTATATCCACAGATATTTTGATTGGATCGAAAAAAAAGAAAAAAAAATACAAGTATTTTCACACAGGAAAACTAAAAAAATTTCCAATATTTTTGTGAAAATGTATTTCCTACAATGCGTTTTCCCAATAAGTTGATTCAACGAAAAATATAATAGAAGAGTAAAGTGGTAGGACGACCAAGGGTAAAAATGTAATTTCATTCTAACAAAAATCTATTAAGAATGATAGTAAATAATTCTAGAAACATCTTTCTATATATGAAGTGAATGATGATCAAAGGTAAAAATATAACTTCACGCAAACAAAATCTACCAAGAATGATAACAAGAAAACTAAAGAGTTCTAGAAACATCTTTAGTTATTGTTATTACTATTAACTCATTTTGTTATTACTTCATTTTTTTATGAGTTATTGTGATGTCTACTCATTACTCTTTTTTACTTTTACTTTAATTTAATTCTTAATATTTTTTCTATTCATTATACTAACTAAAAATGCTTACTTTAATATAAAAATTCATTATTTAAAAATATAATTAATTATTTTCACTATTATTTTGGCTCTAATTAATATACCTGAAAAGAAATAAGTGTGATAAATTAATAATATATATTAGATTGAAATTAAAGAATAAATAAAATTAGTTTCAATATTTAAAAAAAATATATTTTAAAAAATGTTAAAAAGTAACTTTACAAATAAAATGAATAGGATGGTCTATTTACATTTAAAGTAAACTAAAAATGTATATTAGATTATAAAAGAGTAGTTCTTCATTAAATTATATAATCAAATTTTTACTTTTATTTGATTTCAAGAATATTGATTTGAATAGTGAATTAATGTAAGTTTGATGTAAATTTAATGTTGTCGGGCAAAAAATTGGTATTTTTCTATTATATAGATATATGAAGTTGAGGACAATCAAGGATATTATGGTCATTTCATATATATTTTAATTTTAAAATACTATAAATTCTATTTTTAAATTTGTCAAAATATTTTTTCAAGTGGCTAAATTTCCTCCATAAGTTACATGATTATTCTAGAAACTATAAATTATAAGATTTTTCTAGAACTAAATATGACACAAATAAATAGACACTAACTCATTCTTCATTTCATTCACTCCTCAAGTTCTCTCCCCTCTCAAGTCTTATACCAATAAATTTTATCGCCCTTTATTTCTAATTTGCATCCTAAATATTACAGACTTTGGTATAGATCTCTTTTTAGGAAGATCAATAATGCAGTTTTTTTCAAAATTAAGAACTTTATTTTTGATCAATTCCCTACATGATGGCCCTACTTTTATAAAACAATTATAAGACAAAAGTAGAATTTACTATTTCTTAGTGAACACATCACTTCTGGGACTTGTCCATATAATAAATTTCAGCAAAATCCAACTGATCCACATTTTTCAAACACTCTAATGAACATGATAATGGACCAGTTAACATGTTAAATTCAATAATCAATATCAAACACAATTGCAATTCTCAAAAGGTTATATTCACAAATATTTTGATTGGATCGGGAGAAAAGAAAAAAAAAAATACAAATATTTTCAGATAGAAAAACTAAAAAAAATTCCAATCTTTCTGTGAAAATGTATTTCCTAAGATGCATTTTCTCAATAAGTTGATTCACTAAAAAATAAGTGACAAATTATATTTATAACATAAATTTTTCATTCTTTCATCAAAAGATTGTCTGGATACGAACATTGAGAATGAAAAACCTCTTGATATAAAATAATTTTATCCATTTGATTGGGCCTTACTGTAGTCAAACCTTAATTTATTGAGTTGTGATTTTCTAATACTAAATACTTAGAGAATTAAATAAATAAAGTGGATTGTTGTAACTACATAAATAGTTTTATTTTCATTTTGACATAAGAATGCAATTATAAAATAAACTAATTAAAAACAAGTCAATATAATATATTGGCACTTAGACAATTCATATATTATTTATTCTTTTAATATGCCTTTTACAAATAAAAGATTTGTTTATTACCAACCACGGTATTTTTGGGAATTGATTTTATCACCATCAAAATATCCCAAATAGATACCATCATACTTGACTTGCCATATGCATTCAGTAGTAGTATTTGGAACAATATTAACTCCATCATGAACGCAATAATGTTGATCGTTAAATACATCGAACATCAGATTTTATTACCCCTAGGGCTGGGCGTTCGGTCGGTTCGGTTCGGTTTGTAAATTTCGGTTCAGTTTTTCAGTTTTCGATTTGGCCAAATGTGAAACCAAACCAAACTAAAATAAACTTGGTTTGGTTCGATTATTATAATTTCGGTTTGGTTTTCGATTTAACCAAATTTAATTAACAGTGGCGTGTGGCATATGGATAATTTTAGTAAATTGAAAAAAAAATCTTCAGAAATGCAGGAATTGAAAAAAAAAGGCTTAAGAACAAGTGCAGACTTCAAAAGTGCAGGTATTTAACATTGTCATATTCTCATCTCTGCAGGAACTCAACAAGTGCATATTCTCATATCTTGTGAGCACAACTCAACAAGTGCAGGACACAACTCACAAGTCTGTCACAACTCACAACTTTTGTGAGCACAACAAGTGCATATTCTCATCTCTTTACAAGCAGGTCACAAGTCACAAGCCTTTTACTTTCACAACTCACAGAAAAGCAGAAATGGAAAGCAGTTTGACCAATGTTGCTGCAAGCATTTGTTGCTAAGGAGCAGACAAATTTCAACAAACATTTAACTTGCAACTTACAATATCGTTGACTAAAATATCCAAACAAAACTGATAATTCTTGTCCAAGCAGTCCAGCAGGCAGCAACATTAACAAACTAGTCGAGAATAAAAATAAAAAGACTATCAAGAGTCAAGACAACAACACTAGAAAATTCAACAAACTTGTGCCCAGCCCTAAAATATAGTTAGTTACAAACTAAAGTCCAGCTGCCAGAAGGTAGCATTGCAATTTGCAGCAACCAAAAGATTTAGAAAACCAACAAAACATTGTTGTGCAACCTCCAGCTGTGCAATAGCTCCCAAGTTCCAAGTTCCAACAGATAGCAACCAAGAAAATAACAAAACATTGATGTGCCTGCGAGAAAATAGAACTCTTTAGACAAATGATCTACATTTCATAATAAAATATATAAAACTATCAAGCAAGTTATGTAAATAAGTTCTTTACTTACCCATCACCACACATCACTAGTTGATAGTTGAACTTACAAGTTGCAACTATATATCAATAATACTAGATTCAGTCCCACTACAAGCAAAATCTAAAAAAATATGAAAGAATTTGTTAGTTGTTAAGAAACATAAGT
>JAJOOO010019955.1:0-12363 GCA_029582685.1 Solanum piurae
TGGAAATAATTTGACTAATCGAATATAATTGTTGGTTAAAAGTAAAGTCTAAACCATTTTCCTCGTGGGATCGATCCCAACCTACAAGTTGGGTTCTTTACTTGATAACGATCGCTTATGCTTCTGAAAGGAGGTGTAATTTGAGCGTATCAAATTTTGGCGCCGCTGCCGGGGAATCTGGCTTTTAGAGTTAGTTTTAACTACAATATTGAACGTTAGTCAAATATTTCCTAATTTTACTTTTTTTTCTGTGTTTTTGTCTCTCTCAGGTTCCGACTCTAGTGTATGCCAAGTACACGGAGCCAAGGCGAACCACTTACTCCGTATGATCTAGAGTTGAACAGAACTTTGCGAAGAATGAACAATCAAGGACTTCCAGTTCATCCTATCGGAGGAAATCTAGATGAAGCAGTTGAGTTACAGCAGCCAAGAGTAGTTGGTGGGGAAAACCGGGGTCTACCTGAAATCAATTAGGAGATGCAATGAGAGTGCATGGTCACCAGGCCCACAACACCATGACAACTATCGGGGCAACGTCGACATAGCAGATTCCGATGGACCCATCGTCCTACCTCCTCTACCTCTAGGGCACACATTTGTGGTGACTAGTAGTTTGATGCAGATGCTTACAGCAAGAGGCTTATTTTCAGGATCGCCATCGGAGGATCCACATGCTCACTTAGCCAAGCTCAGGGTGGTTTGCAAAAGTTGTGTAGGCAGACCAGACTTGGATATGAACGTCATTGGGTTACGAGTGTTCCCTCTGTCACTGACAGGCGATGCTGCAGTATGGTTCACTGAGCTTCCTTATAACTCAATTTTCACATGGGACCAACTAGCAGAGGTATTTAAAGTAAAGTACTATCCAGTATCTAAGAAGCTCAATCACAAAGATCGGGTCAACAATTTTGTGGCATTACCTGGAGAGTCTGTGAGTAGCTCGTGGGACAGATTCACTGCTTTCGTAAGAAGTGTCCCAAATCACTGTATTGATGATGAGTCACTAAAGGAATATTTCTATCGAGGACAAGATGATAACAATAAAGCAGTACTTGACACTATTGCTGGAGGTTCATATGGTGATTGTACATACGCACAGATTGCTGAAAAATTGGAGAGGATCTCTCGCAACAATAAAGCGTGGAGCACTAGAAGGTCAGATACTGGGAGAAACACATTTGCTGTTCATAATGCTACTGTTAACTCTGCAGATGATATTCGTGAGGAGATGGGTCAGATGAGGATAGAGTTGGGGTTGGTATTGAAGCATGTGAGTGGAGGAGCAGAAAAGGTAAATGCTGTAAATTACTTAACTAGAACTCCACCACCAGTTGAGGAGTGTTACTATGAAGAGGACACTTATGTGGTGAATCATCAGACGGGGGGTTTCCGACCAAATGCCCAAGGATCCAACACGGAAAATTGGCGCCAAGGTCAAGGGAACCAAGGTCGGAACTATGGAAATTACAACCGAGAGGGTCATTATGTCCGAGAGGGGAACTTCAATCGCGACAACAACTTCAACAGGAACAACTATGGCAACAGAAACGATCGGGTTGGACCCTATGTTCCCCCTCAAAATTGGGAATCTGGTGCTAGGGAAGTTGGAGGTAATATGACGCGTATTGAAGATATGCTGCAGAAGATGATGAGAAGATTTGATGCTACTGATGAGAATGTGAAGGAGATGAGAAACGACTTATCTGGTATTGGTCAAAAGGTTGATGCCCATGCAGTGTCAATAAAGCACCTAGAGCAGCAGATGACGCAGTTGTCTACTACAGTGAACCCGCGTCAGCCTGACACTCTTCCTAGCAACACCATCCAGAATCCAAAGAATGATGGACATTGTATGGCAATTACCACTCGAGGAGGTAAGCAAACCATAGATCCACCTATGCCCTCTGTGGTAGAAGTTGAGAATAGAAAAGAAGATGAAGTGGTGAAAGTTAGAGAGGAGTCAGAGGTTGTGACAGAACAAGAAGTGGAGATACCTCAGAAAGTGGTTCCCATACCTAGACCTCCACCACCTTTTCCTCAAAGGTTAGTGAAGAAGACTGAAGATGGGAAATATCACAGGTTTATCACTATGTTGAAGCAGCTTTCTATCAATGTCCCTTTGATAGAAGCCTTGGAGCAAATGCCTGGATATGCAAAATTCATGAAAGATATGGTGACAAAGAAAAGGTCTGTGAGTTTTAAAGATGATGATAGATTGCAGCATTGTAGTGCTATTGCTACAAGATCTCTGGTGCAGAAGAAGGAAGACCCTGGTGCTTTCACGATCCCATGTACTATAGGGTTATTACACTTTGCTAAGGCATTGTGTGATCTTGGTGCTAGCATCAACCTCATGCCTTTATCTATTTACAAGAAGTTGGGTCTAGGGGATCCAAAGCCCACTGCAATGCGGTTACTGATGGCTGATCGGACTGTGAAGAGGCCCATAGGTGTGCTCCATGATGTGCTAGTGAAAGTAGAGTCTTTCATCTTTCCGGCGGATTTTGTTATCCTTGACTGTGAGGTTGATTTTGAGGTTCCCATCATCCTTGGGAGACCATTTCTTGCCACAGGGCGTGCATTGGTTGATATGGAAAAGGGACAGATGAAGTTCAGACTGAACAATGAAGAGGCAACTTTCAATATCTGTAAATCCATGAAGCAGAATGGTGAGCTACAAACAGTATCTGCTATAACTTACAGAGTGGAGAGTGGGTCAGAAGTGCAAATTGAAGAGCGAATATGTGTTGAGGCACTAGCAGCAGTCATGATGAATTTTGGTAGTGATGGTATTGAAGAATATGATGAGTTGGTAGCCGCACTTGATAAGTTTGAATATCGGTCCAAACCAAAGAAGTATGAGCTAGACATGAAGAATCGCGAGTCCCCACCCACAAGACCATCTATTGTGGAAGCACCGAAATTGGAGCTTAAAGCTTTACCACCGCACTTGAGGTATGTATATTTAGGCGAAGAGAATACTTTGCCGGTCATCATTGCAGCAGATTTGAATGCAAGGCAAGTAGAGTGTTTGGTGACTGTATTAAAGAAGTTCAAGCGATCGATTGGGTGGACTATTGCAGATATCATTGGGATCCCCCCGGTATCTGTTCTCACAAAATCCAACTCATGCCAGATCATAAGCCCAGTGTTGAGCACCACAGAAGATTAAATCCACCTATGCAAGAGGTAGTCAAAAAGGAGATCATCAAGTGGCTGGATGCGGGAGTTATTTATCCCATCTCAGATAGTAATTGGGTGTGTCCTGTGTAGTGTGTACCTAAAAAAGGTGGTATGACTGTGGTTCCAAATGAAAGAAATGAGCTTGTTCCAATGAGGCCTGTCACTGGATGGAGAGTTTGTATGGATTACCAGAAGTTGAATGCGTGGACAGAGAAAGACCACTTCCCTATGCCTTTCATGGACCAGATGTTGGATAGACTTGCAGGCAAGGGGTGGTATTTTTTTCTTGATGGGTATTCGGGCTACAATAAAATTTCTATAGCTCCAGAAGACCAAGAGAAGACCACCTTCACTTGCCCATATGGGACTTTTGCTTTCAAACGAATGCCATTCGGATTGTGCAATGCTCCAGCGACCTTCCAGAGATGTATGATGTCGATATTTTCTGATATGGTGGAGGACACTATTGAGGTGTTCATGGATGATTTTTCAGTGGTAGGTGATTCGTTTGATCACTGTCTAAAACATCTGGCCGAGGTGCTCAAAAGATGTGAAGACTGCAACTTGGTGCTGAATTGGGAGAAATGTCATTTCATGGTAAAAGAAGGTATAGTGTTGGGTCATCGAATTTCAGAGAAAGGTATTGAGGTTGATAGAGCTAAAGTCGAAGTAATAGAAAAGCTTCCACCACCTATCTCTATAAAAGGTGTTAGAAGTTTTCTTGGGCATGCAGGTTTTTATAGGAGATTCATCAAAGATTTCTCAAAAATTGCACATCCCTTGTGCAAACTGCTCGAGAAGGAGAATAAGTTCTGCTTTGATGATGATTGTCTTAGAGCATTTGGAGAGTTGAAGGAAAAGTTGGTTACAACACCTATCATTATTTCACCAGATTGGGAACAACCGTTTGAGGTAATGTGTGATGCGAGTGGAGTGGCGCTTGGTGTAGTATTGGGTCAAAGGCGTGAGAAAATTCTTCACCCTATTTACTATGCTAGCAAAGCTCTGAATGTGGCCCAGAAGAATTATACAGTGACCGAACAAGAACTTCTTGCGGTGGTTTTTGCATTCGAAAAATTTCGTTCCTACTTGCTTGGTACTAAGGTCATCGTGCATACTGACCATTCTGCATTGAGGTATTTGATGGCGAAAAAGGATGCAAAACCACGATTGATCAGATGGGTATTGTTGCTGCAAGAGTTTGATTTTGTGGTAAAAGATAGAAAGGGAACCGAAAATCAAGTTGCCGACCACTTGTCCAGATTAGAGGAAGAGGCCATGCTAAAGCTTGGAGATAGGGCTGAAATTAATGATGAGTTTCCAGATGAACAGGTATTGGCCGCTTCTAATGATTTGATTCCTTGGTTCGCAGACTTTGCTAATTATTTGGCAAGCGACATTGTGCCACCCGATTTGTCTTTTCACCAAAGAAAGAAATTTATGCATGATGTGAAGAAATTCTTTTGGGATGAACCTTATTTGTATCGTAGTTGTGCTGATGGGATTATTCGTCGCTGTGTGCCTGAGGTTGAAATGCTGAGTGTACTTGAAGCATGCCATTCATCACCCGTTGGTGGGCATCATAGTGGTATTCGGACTGCACATAAGATTTTGCAGTGTGGGTACTATTGGCCTACCATCCACCAAGATGCTCATGATTTCGCCAAGTCTTGTGATCGGTGCCAAAGAGATGGAGGGATTTCAAAGAGGCAAGAGCTCCCTATGAATCCCATATTGGTGATCGAATTGTTTGATGTATGGGGCATTGATTTCATGGGCCCATTTGTGAGTTCATATGGGATGAAGTATATTCTGGTCGCGGTTGATTATGTATCGAAGTGGGTGGAAGCAGTAGCACTCCCCAATAACGAAGGTAAAAGTGTCACCGCATTCTTGAAAAAGAATATCTTCTCCAGATTTGGTACACCAAGGGCTATTATCAGCGATGGAGGCTCTCACTTTTGTAACAAGTTGTTCAAAACACTACTTGAGAAATATGGTGTCCGTCACAATGTAGCCACTCCTTATCATCCACAGACTAGCGGTCAAGTTGAGGTGTCCAACAGAGAAATAAAACAGATAATGGCGAAGACTGTGAACGCCAATCGAACTGATTGGTCAAGGAAGCTTGATGATGCTCTATGGGCATATCGCAGTGCATACAAGACCCCCATAGGTATGTTGCCTTACCAACTTGTAGATGGGAAGTCTTGTCATTTACCAGTAGAGTTAGAGCACAAAGCTATGTGGGCAATGAAGAAGTTAAATTTGGATTGGGGCACTGCATCTAATCAAAGGATGAACGACCTGAACGTGCTTGATGAGTTTCACCTAAAAGCTTATGAAAGTTCAGCCTTATACAAAGAGAAGATGAATAGGTATCATGATCAAAGAATTGAAAAGCGAGAATTTGTGGTTGGTGATCGTGTGCTGCTATTCAACTCCAGGTTGCGCTTGTTTCCAGGCAAGCTCAAGTCCAAGTGGACTGGGCCATTTTTGCTCACAAAAGTGCTCTCGCATGGAGCGGTTGAGCTTGAAAATAAGGATGGAACAAGGTTTGTGGTGAACGGGCAAAGGATCAAGATCTATCTGGGAAATGCTGAAACTGTGCAAGAAGTGATTGAGGCCTGCAATCTTGATGAAGTCTGAGTAATCAAGATAACTGCGTCGTGCCGCGACGTTAAATCAAGCGCTGCTTGGGAGGCAACCCAAGATGTACAATCTAGCCAACGATAGGGTTCTGTTTTCCATTACATAGTTTAGTTTTCTTTTATTACTTGCGTCTTTGTATCAATGTAGGTAGGGGTTTCAGTATTTTAGTTCTTAGTGTTGGCTAGAAGTAATATAGGGTCCGTGTCTAAAAAGTGTCCAGAAAATGTAACAAAAAATAGCCTGATGGTTGCTACATGTGCAGGTACACTATGCAAGAAATTTGCAGAAAATGGTCTGGTGCAGAGGTCTACGGACCCCATCGACGGTCCGTCGATTGATCCACGGACCGTCAATGGTATCCATAGATCCCAGGTAAGTCCCTAACATTGTCCTAGTATAATTGTGATCTACGGTCCTGATCTACGGACCGTAGATCGACTCACGGACTGTAGACGGGGTCTCGTGAGTCCACACCCTACAGTTGACTGACCCGACCCGGACCCCCATTACTTAAAATCCCCATTGTTTCAAATCATTTCTCTTCCCTCCATTGCTCCAACAACCGTTTTCCCCACTCTTTAAACTCCCCAAATCACTCCATAACCACCACATAATATCCTCCCTTCCATATATTCCCAAAACCCTTTCCATACCATAATCAACCCACTCCATAATCTGATAAAAAGGGTCCGGTGTTTGGTCAGTGACGAAAAGGTGACTCCTTGGTCTTGCTAAATCATAGTACCATCACACAATCACCCCACTCCTTGTTGCTTGTAAGGTAATAGACTTTCTCTTCACTTTGAATTTCAATTCATAGATTGAATATAGAGGGTCGGGAGTGGGTCTTGACCTTGGGTAATTGTTAGATGATATTGCATGATAAACTCGAGTAGTACAATGCCCTTGGAATGATAGATAGTGATTGTATAACTTTAATTGTGATATGAATTGATGTGATCGTAAATACTATATGCTAGTTTCGACTTAGGGTTCCACATCTAGTCTAAATTGTTGCGCATAATAATCGGTAGGAATCTTAAGAATGACGAACTAGCATATTTCAATTGTGTATATGCATGTTTAGATTGTGTTAATGTTGAAACCAAATGCCAAAAATGTATGATACCTGGCACTGATTGCTTCCACGATACCCCGTCTACGGACCGTAGATCCATCTACGGATCGTAGATGGGGTTCGTCATTTGATGCACCTGCAAATTTTCACCAAGTGTAAAACCACGGATGTGGACTACGGTCCGTAGATCCATCTACGAACCGTTCTGCACTTCCGTGGTTTTCATCTGCGACCTATATTTCAGGCACCCTGATCCATGGAAGATATCCACGGACCGTAGATCAGTCTACGGACCGTAGGTCTCCTCTGTGGATGACTTCTGTAGCATCTGTCATATATTTTTTGTGGACTTAGTTTGGGTCGTTACCAACTCTAAATAAGTTCTTTTGCCGCATATGGTTAGTTTTGGCACTAATGACGTTCCTGGAGGTACAATGGCACCTAAGAAGATGGTCACCTACTCGAAACGGGGCAAGTCCAAATTGGTTGCCCCTAGCTTCCGGTTGATTGATGAGGACACCGAGAACGACTCTGATCCCGCATATGTGCCTCTCAACCCTAGGGCCTCTCGCGCAGCACCCAGGAGCACGCCCCGGAAGGTGATCCCTGACGTAGTCACTGTCTCCCAGTCTGATGAGGAGCATACACTGATCGGGTCACCAACTGGGGCTGCTTCCAGTTCGGAGGGACCTATGTCCGGATCCGAGTCTACCCATGCCTCAGGCTCCCAATCATCACAATCAGAGTCTGTCCATGCTACAGGGTCCAACGCCAAATCGTCCACAGGGTCTGGAGAAAATGACCAAGCAGCCTCGTCTGATGAGGCAACTAGTTCAGAGGCCATTCCTGCACCAAGGAATGATGAACCCGCTCCGGTAGCAGGGGAGCTGAATAGGTGGTGTGTCGAGGGTCAATGGCAAATCTACTGGGATGCAAAGATGGTGAATGACAAACAAAAAATGGCCCGATTAATTCAAGAGGAGCGCAGAGTCCTTACGGGGAGCTTGCATACTGTGCTAGATATTCACCGGCTGTTCAAACTTCACAAGTGTGACTGGATGGCTCGAGACCCGGGGACGTACAACGGGGAGATTGTCCGGGAGTTCTATGCTTCCTATGCTGCCACTCTCCGCGGGTCCATTTCCAAGCGGTCAAAGCCACTAGCTCAGGCCCCGCTCACTTCCACCTTGGTTCGAGGGTGTCCGGTGGACATATCACCCGCCACCATTAGCCGTTTTCTCTATGGTCCTACCACATGCCACTCTTGGTCTCCTAACACGTCAGAATTTGATTACCGCTGGGACATAGTGCGTAGTGGCACTTTCCAGAGGAATACTGAGCAGCGGGAGGCTGTGATACTATGGCTGGCCAGGTACATTGCTGTAGACGGCGAGCGAGCAGAATGGGTCGCTGCTCCACGGTTGGGCATCCGGAAGGCCACATTGAACTTTGTAGCAAAATTCTTCTGGCTGTTGGTACACAACAGATTGTCGCCCATAAAAGCTGACAATCAGGTCACTTGGGACAGAGCGGTGATGGTTGTTGCATTGGTGGCGGGAGTAGAGATCGACTTTGCCCGAATGCTGCTGGCAGAGATCCACGAGAGAGCTTTCAGGACCTCCACTACTTACCCTTTCCCCTGTCTGATATTTCACTTGTGCAGGGACTCTGGAGTGCCGATCTGGCATTGTGATAGGCTAGTCCACCCTACAGGGACATTGGACATCGGCCTTATTCGGGATGACGCGAATGTGGCAGCACCTCGCAGAGAGCCCCAGATTGAGGTACCCCCTTGAGCTCAGATCTTGCAGACACTGTGGGGCAGGCACAGGGCTGTGACCCCATTATCCCAGACCACACCGACACTGTCCCAGGCTCCTCTTTTCAGGTAGCTAGTGTTGCTCCTAGTTCTTCTCGGTCCACACCACCGTTAGGAGCAACGGTTATCCCGATGGCCAGAGTAAAAAAGTTAGAGGCACAGATGGCCACACTACTGCATCACATCTAGCCTTGGATGCAAAAGTCAATTGCCGAGTCCGAGGCTAGATTGGAGCGCCGGATGGAGGGGATGATGGACCGTAAGGTCCTGGCGGTTAATAAGCGGCTTGACACCTTTGAGTTGCGAGTCCTCGAACGATCAGTTCTGGCCACAGACTTATCTGCTTTGCAGGATGACATAGCCAGCCTCCGGACTGATGTGGATGCCATTCTTGCTGCACCTTCAGTTGAGACTCAGGCTGCCTCGACTGCGCTGGCTGATGATACAGTGCTTGATGCCCTATTCAGTGGCATCGCCGAGGAGGGGCCTGCACCGACACATGCCAAGGGCAAGCGACACCGCTCTCATCGCACGGAGGAAGAGAAAGTGCAGAAAAGACAGCGTCGGCAGGAGAAGGAGGCTAGGAGGGCCTCGATTGCAGATGAAGAGTTGCGCCAGCAGAGGGTGCGTGAGAGAGCTGCAGGGGCATCGAGCTCTGCCCCGGTTGCAGAGGATCAGCCTATTTTGAGAGGCGTCGCGGGCGCCACTGATGGTGTGAAGCGTGTGATAGAGCGCACTACTGAGGGTGCTAGGAGTGCTGAGGTGGGCACTACTGAGGGTGCCCCCACTGATGTTCCAGAGGGCTCCGGGAAACCGGATCCCCCTGCTTGTTGATGATTCACCGGCGCATTGCGCCACATGTTTGCTTCACTCAAATCCATTCACTTTTACTGTCTATGTATGCATTGTGTAAAATTGCATCTATTTTTGTTGGGGGTGGGGTAAATGGATCGTGAATGATAGGGTGAAGCCTGAGTAACCCAGCTCATGTATCTTCTCTTGGGGTTTTCTTGCCTGTGTTCTTTTACCCCAAGAGACTGTTTAATTTTTGTTGAACCGGCATGTCTTAGGATTGTGTGTGTAGAAGCATGATGGCTTAGGAAAAATGATACCCGTTAGATTTTGGGTTGTATGCTAGAAGTAGGCTACGAGTTGCTGATTGTGTTGGCTCTGAGTATGACATAGTAACAATTGACTTGATTGCATGATTAAACCTGAAACTTGAACTGGGTAGTCTGATAATCTGATAATGAAACTTGTGCCAAGAGTGGGTGAGAATCATTGACTGTTCAAACAGTTTTGTGCAAAACTAGAACTTGCCCGGTTAGTCCTGCTAAGACAATTCAATCTACAGGATAGGAAGTGATCATAGGCCGTTGTTCTGAAAAACCCATAAATTGCCTAGAAGGATTCAACCAAATGAAATAACTGTTCCCTTTGATCCAACTTTGAGCCTAAAAATAAACCATTTCTTTCTAAAACCCCGAACTCACCTTCTCATAATCTACTATGTTGGCCCCAGTCCCTCCTTGGACATGTGCACTTTGACTTAGGCCAAAAGCCTAAGTTGAGGGTGGCTAATGTAAAAAGTAACCTCAATCTTGGCCCTGACTTGACATCGGGTATTGTGAACCTCAACTAACGGAAAATCCATAAGTTGAGGGTGGCTATGAAAGAGGAAACTGAAAGAAAAATGGGGATAAAAAAAAAAAAATATAAAAAAAAAAAAATAATAATTTGGGGGAAACGTAAGGAAAGGATGTGAATTATTCAAAGAGAAAGGAGCAATTAAATAAAAAGAAATTGAGCTACAAAGTTTAAAGTCACTTCCGTGGTTGAAGAAAATCAAGGGAAAGCGGTAAACCAAATATGACAAAAGTAGGGCAAAAAGAGGTTAAAAGCCTAGTGTAATGACAAGGAGGGCAGAAAGTCACTAAACAGTACCCAAATGTACCACACCTGACCCTGAGCCTACGTTACAAGCCAATAAAGTCCTATAGTGATCCTGGAGTCTAGTTTGAAGAGTCTGAACAGTGAATATAAGGGCAAGCTTATGGCAGTAAGCACGAGCTGTATTTGAAATTACTTCTGAGCGTGAGTGTTGAATAAATCCTTGTACCATGAATGAAATCAAATTTTTGCTAAAAGAGGATTTCGTTTGAAGTAAGGGCACTAGTTCCATTGTTGGAAAGTTGGTATCTGGGTAACAGTGAGAAGGTTTCTGTTGTGTGTCAGTTGGTTGGTCTGTGTCATGATGGGATCCACATGAGTTGGCTTATCGAGTCTAAGAGAACGAATGTGCACCCGAACAATGAGGAGGTAGAGAGCCATGTGATTGCTTGAGTTAGAAATGCTTGCTTCTATACAAGTGTCGTTTAGAGTTCTAGTGCGTCGCTTGAGGACAAACAACGAATTTAAGTTGAGGGTGTTGATATACCGTGAGTTTACGGTATTTCTAATACATTTCACTTACAAGTTGTGTGTGTCTAGGGACTTTTTATATTGGTTTTTATGTGTTTTTATCATGTTTTGCAGGAAAGGTGTTCAGGCGCGGAAGTATAGAGACAGTTGAAGGAAATGCAGAAAAAAGGCATCCACGGAGGTCATCTACGGACCGTAGGTGATGACCGTAGATCAACAGGAATGTGCTGAGGACAAATCAGGGAAATCTGACCAAGTGTGGAACCACGGTGCCCATTGACGGTCCGTAGATTGATCTACGGACCGTACTGTTGATCCGTAGAGTGAGACTGCGAGGGTTCCAGTACCTGATTTTTGAAAATGTTAAGTATGGAGCTACGGAAGGGATTGACGGACCGTAGATCGATCTACGGTCCATGCTGTTGGTCCGTCGTTTGCTTCAGAGAAGCTGATTGTTGGATGCTGAAATATTTTCTAAGTCCCAAGTGACGGAAGGGACTTACGGACCATAGATCCATCGACGGTCCGTAAGTCAGTCTCGTGGATCGAAGACGCGGACCTGAACAAAACTTTCCTTAATTTGTTTCCTTTTTTATTTAGGATTTGTTTTCTATAAATAGGACATGTAAACCTCGTTTTTGGGGGTTAGACACTATTATTCTATTTTTGCTTTGTAACTTTGGAGATTAATTTGCAACCCTAGCAATTATTGATTTCCCAAGTTCATTTTGAAGATTTTGGCTTTGCAATTCAAGTTAATTTTCTGGGTGTATTATTCTCTTTAAGTAAGTTCATGATTTCTTCATCTACAATTATGAATTGTGTTCTTGCTAATATGAGTAACTAAATCCACAACTAGGGTTGTGGGAACCATGATCAATTAACAAAGTATGAATAGTAAATAAGCAATTTTTGACTAGTATTTTGCATGCATTGATAATTCTTTCGTTTAGAAGTCTTTTTAACGGTGGCCAACGTTAGAACTCGCCTTGTTACTACTTGCCGGACCAAGGAGGTAATCAACAAGAAAAGAATTATCAACATGGATTTAGTGTGATACTATCTAATAGGCTAGTGTCGATTGGTGCGAAGTAATAACTAAGCCAAACATCGATTATGATGTCTAATATGAGGTAAAGGTAAGGGTTAGTAAATTATACACACGTAGCCGGACCAAGGTGCGGGTGAAATTCTCTAGATGCCGGACCAA